>VDFB02064362.1:0-30880 GCA_007258455.2 Sequoia sempervirens
TATTCGAAAATTAGCACATTTTTGAAAGTGCGCCAACTTCCGGGAGCCATAACTTTTGATCTGGGACTCCGTTTTTTGAACCATTTCAACCGTTGGAAAGGTCTTCAAATCAAGAATGTACTAAATGTTTGCTACACTGATTTTGGTGAGTTTTAGGGCCATTTTGAGAAAGTTTAACACCTCAAATCTGACCTGGAAGGTTTTTAGGTGCAATTTTGGGAGACTAAAACTGCAATATCTTTCAAACCGGGAATCTTTTCAACCTGATTCTTTCACCAATGTTCTTATTTTTCAGTTTTGAATCCTCCCATATAAACTTTGTCCCCAAATACCTTCAAATTCAAATACTTGCTAAAAATAGTTCACCAGAAAAAGCATAAAAGCAAAACTAAAAGTTGGGAATTACATTATGACGAAAAGGGTATCTAGAAATGCAATGACATCTACAAAAAGCAAACAAAAAGAAAAGATATTTTTGGATGATGTAGGATTGCCCTTACACCACTGGATGCTCCTACATCAATTATCCACAATTGGAAGGGCATCATCTATTACCATGTCTTCTTGTACATTTTCACACTCATGCACCCTGGGCATCTATGTCCTACATTTTTTGCCCCAAATTCGAATCATAGGCACACAATGTCATGCTCTACTCATTTTTTTGCCCAAATTTTTTATTGAAGTTTTGTGTCTTTTGTGTTTGTATCAGAATGGTAAATCACACTATTAGCCTAGTTAGATTGTTGCATTTCATCATTAAGATATTTCTGGATTTGTTAAAGGTTTGGTTAACTCACCTATCCGGTTGAATGTGAATCTTTATCTCATACCTTGCACAAATCCATGAAACACACATTCCACCTTTGCATTTCCAATCCATCACATCTCCCACACACATTTTCACAAATATTTGGAAAAGGTGTCAAATATTAAGATGAAAACTCAAAGGTTTCCCTTTCTATATTTTTTAGTTTTGAAAGAGATAATGTTAACATGGTAAGTAGTAGAGTAGGGGGCAGAATAGAGATACAATGGAGTAGATACTACCACAAACCACCATAGAAAAGATGTGGAGCTTGACCCCAACATGATACCTCAAGGAAGGGATGTATTTTGTAAGGGACATGTCCCTATATGTTACATTTATAAGAGAAAAATAATGTAAAAAATAAAAAATTAGATATAAAATATAGAATGATATAACACTAGATGTGTATAAATATACAATAATATGATATTGAATATATATAAAAATATATAGATAATGAAGAAAATGTATTGAAGACTAAATGTAGCATCATACAAATGTTTGTGTATATCTTATGGTCTCTAATGATAATATAACTGATATAGTATATGTTTATTTAAAATAACTTAAGTATAGATTCCACATTTAATTCATAAAATTGATCCTTCTCCTATTGCTAAGCTTGGGATATAAACACAACATATAGAGAATAATTGGGGCTTAGAACTCTGGTTTGTGACTCCCCGCTTTTCTTTCTTACAGTGTACAAAATCAATAGGCATGGTCACCCTCAACAATCAACACTTCAAAAGTCTAGCTCTTATGGAATGGATGTATATATCAGCCTGAGAGATTGTTAAATAATTGTTGTATACTTCCAATGTTTAATAGGTGGAATGAGTGTTATTTTGAGTTTTTTATTTTTTTTCCAATATTTTAAAGAACTCATATTTATCTTTTGTATGATTTCATGTAATGTGTAATTTTCTATGTACCCGTTTATATCAATATTTTCTTAAAGGCGAAGTAAGATAGATTCATTATTGTATTGAAGAATGATTGAGTTTTGCAAGAGTAGAAGATTTTACTATGTTAGATTTTTTACCCAAACAAGTTTCTCTAGTTGAAAATACTATATTCTCTTTTCTTTATATTATTCTATTTTTATTTCATATGGTATATGTTGCAAGGTGTGGCCCTTGGTCTCCTTGTGTTGTGCATTGTAGCGCTTGTTTTTGCAACATGGATTAATCACCTCCCATGGATTCATTGACTTTGGTGGTTGTATCAAGCATTAATAGGTCAATCTTTTGGTGAAATGATAATCATCTTTGCAACAATTGGTATTAGAGCCTGTATTGAATGGGTTTGAACCCATCACTTGCACTACGACATTTTTTGCAAGGTGTGCACCCTTAGTCTCCTTGTGTTGTGTAGTACAACACTCAGGTTTGTGAGATGGCTTAACCACCTCTTGTGGATTCACTAACTCTGGCAGTTGTATCAAGCATTAATAGGTTGGTCTTTCGGTGCATCGACAAGCATCTTTGCAAAAAATATATGCATTGATTGTATTTTATAGGTTCATTGATATTTTTTGTCTCTACATCTACTTCATTAGCTAGACTAGCTCATCAAATAGAGCTATAAATCTAGTGTATTTAAAAAAAGCTACCAAATTAGAACCCCTTCTAAATACATGATGATATTACTCCCACATAGAAGTGACCCTATTTTGGTACCATGTTTAATTTGAAATTACTTTGTTTCTGATCATGTAAGAAAATCAATAGCTCTCTAGATTTGAAGAACATAAACTTTTTATATCTTCTATTTTAGGATCATCATAAATTAAAATGATAGTATTTTAGCATGATGGAGTGATACGATATGTTCAGATCAAATTTAACTTATCAAATAAATTTATCCTTGGGTGATAACTCCACATAAAATAATAAAATATAAGTATAAAAGTATTTTATTTTTTTCATACCACAATATTCTAAATAACTCAAATTTATAGAATAAAAAATTAAAATTTTTGTACATATTAAAAATAATTAAATTAATTATTTGAAATAATTTTGAAATAATTCCTTTTAATGTAGTTACAAAAGTAACATGATTTTTTGGTTTATTTCGGAATTCTTAACTTGTATTCTTTATTGTTCCTTCTAGATCTAATGATGTAAACTCTTTTATTATATTAAAGTATTTGAGGACTGAAATAGATTCTCTCTGTTACAAATAAAACAAAAACAAAAAATAAAGAGATTCCTAACTATGTATTCTCCCCTAATTGTTGATTCCTTAGTTGTATAATAATTAAAATTAAATCATGACAGTCAAATTCAACAAGTACTTTCATACTTCTCTATATAAGATTATTTTAAAACTTAAATTATTCTCAATTTATTCACCTACTGAAAATATTTTTCATTGCTCATTGGATGTGTAACATTGATTCATTTGAATTGTCACAATGAAAATATCATTTATGAACACTCATTATAAGAAGTAGATGAGAAAAATTAGGTGCAAGAAATGGAGTCTCACTTGATCTGGTTTTCCCAAGATAATAAAGCAAGGTAGCAAGGTCATTGCCCCTATTGGATACAACTAGTTTTTCCTCCATATTGGATTTTTCTATATTAAGAATATGTGTTGGTTATAAGTTTATAGAATGATTTATTTCTATTTTAGATCATAATATAATCTTCTCTAACATAAAAATCATTTGCATAAGAAAGTAGAAAGCATATTAAGAATTTTTTTATTCTTAAATTCTAAATTAGGAGTTTATGAATACATGAGTTAAAAATACAAATGCATTTAAGATAAATTTTGAGAAGAAAAGAATTACATGTAATTCGGAAAGACTCTTGGGAGTTGAATAATGAGAATGCGAATCCCCAACTTGCATGTTGATAAGTGAACATCTCCATCTTGGAGCTTCTTAGTCTATATAGTGATCCTTGGATCAAGAAAAATAATTAGATAAGTTTACGTATAAAGATCTTATTTTTGAATATTGCTCAAACTACTTTAAAATCTAGGTGTAGAACATTAAAGATGTGTGTGAAAATATTATCAAATTTGCAATGTTGTTTGTGATAATATATCAAGTGGCATTAACTTTGTGGCTATAATTCTTCTTGAAAGATTTTTTCTGTGGTAAATTTCTCAGTTGTGTTTCTATTATTTTTCTATGTTTCATACATTGCTAACTTTCATTGATGTGTTTTCATTTAGATTCAATGTATGTTTCCATATATTATAAAGTTTATTCCAAGAATACATTTCTACATTTGATTTATGGTTTTGAATATTGATTTCCTAACAAAAAGTAAAAATCAAATAGTTTTAATAGAATTAGGAAAAAAAAATACAAGAGATGCAAATGAAGTTATAGTGATAGGGTTAACTTGGAGCTTGGTACTTGAACAAGAATGTAAAAATATTGATATAATGACTTAGTATAAAACATGGGTTTGAATCTTGATAATGAAGACACAACACAATAAGAATATGATAATGTAAGTGTTGCATAATGATAGGGGCAAGAGTAAATTTAAGAGACATGCTATTAGTAGTGAGTGATTTTGAGTGATGATTGATTCAAAGAGTGGCTAAACGATGAGTGCTAGATGATCCAAAATAGTGAAGTTGTGATGTACTTTTATGTATGATCTATGCACTCAATTTGAATGGTTTGGAATAAGAATTAACATATAGGGGGCCTAGTGAGAAGTTTGAATTTGAAAATGAGGGTCAAATCCATAGTGCATAGTTGATTTGGGTCATTTTTATGCCTTCAAATTCAACCTAAGAATTTAAGAATTGATAATTTTGGAGCTATGAAATGTCTAGGTAGGGGTTAAGCTCATTTTTTTATGGTTAGGAAGAAAATAAGATTAATGGGAAAGCCAAATCAATCTAAATTAAGTGCTTAGACCAATATTTAGAATATTCACATTAAATGACATAAAATGAAAGATGTAAATTCAAGATCTATACTTTTGAGTTTTACAATCTCTCTCCTTATAAAACTTTAGATAAACTAAAAATAATTTAATTATAATATAAAATTCTTTATATCTTTAATATTAAATAAAATTGTTTGAAAAGAAAAAGAAAACTATTAAGATCTCAGTTCCTGAAAAATGACTTATTTAAGATGAGTTAAAGACTACCACAAAAATCTTGTCTCCTCAATAAAAATATAAAACCTAACTTTTATTTAAAATGACTTAACATGATTATAAAAATCTGATCTCCTCAATAAAATATAAAATTTAACTCAAACTAAGTGAATTCATAAGCTCACTTTTGATTTTCACATTGCAGTCTATTTTGATTAGACTTTCTCCCATCAAATTATTGTCCTTAATACAACTTGCGTGGAATAGCAGACCAGAAAAGACCAATAAGTCCAAAGTAGATGGCAGTCTATTCGGGACAAGGAATACGAAAAGTTAAACTTTTTGACAATTTTTGAAAATTCGGTAGTTTGCAATAATGCAATCTTAATCAGTAATGAATGTTCACATGGCCGTCTATGAATCTTAAAGCTTTCTCCCATCAAATAGCCCACCACCACTGAAATTGCATACTCATATAATTTATGAAACTCACAAAGGAAGGAAAATAGAATAAAGTTGTAATGTAATGTTTAAGAGAGAAAAGTGATTTTAAAATAAGGGGGGAAATTAGGGAAAGAATTAAAAAAAAAAAAGAGAATAGAAAAAGGTATATTTGTATTTGAATAAAAAAATGAGTAGGTGGAAAAGGATGTATAACTGAAAAATATATAAAAATTGGAAGATGAACTAAAATTCGTAGATTTGAGGAGGTCATGTTATGTAAGAAAAACTAAAAAGAACTATAAAAACTATGATTTTCATTGTACATCTTGTTTATCATCTTTGTCTATTACTAATGAAGATCTCAATGTTTTTAAAGAGATTTATATCAAATTATAAAGAATCTTGGAAGGTTATTAATGAAGAAATGGAGTCCTTAGATAAAAAAATAAGACTTGGGACTTGATTAAACTATTCCAAGAAAAAAATTGCTTGGTTGTAATTGGTTAGTTATGTTTTGAAACCTAAAGCAAAAGGAAAATTGGAGAAGTACAAAGCTCATTTTGTAGAAAAGGGATTTTCTCAACTAAGAGGAATTGACTTTATAATTTTTTTCTCTTGTTGCAAAACTAACTTCAATTATATTTATATTAGCTATTGTTACCTATTTTGATCTTAATATTGAATAGATGAATGTAAAGACAACATTTTTGCATAGCAATTTTTAAAATGAAATATACATGACATAGCTAGAACATTATAAGGTGAAGAGTAAGGAGAACTTGTTGTGTAAGTGTAAGAGAGGGGGACCAACCACATCAAGGCTCCAGGTCATGGAGAGCCGAGAGCAAAGGGCTTCCCTAACTTACCTCACTCTAAAGGGATGTTTCGTATAGAGGACGAGAATGATGAGGACTATAAAGTACTTTGATCACTCTTCAGACCCAACATCCAAGTTTAGGCTAGGCGATCTAGCTCTCGAAGTCAATACTGCACCTCAAACAACTCCTTGTTCGAGGACGAAAATACAATTCTGGGACGACAACGCGACACGTTAGTGTCTCTTAGGTGCATTGGCGTCCATACACCCATAGGATAAGAAGTACAATATAAAATACTATAAAATGAACTAATGGCGTAGCTAGCTACTCTTGAATGAGAAAAACATAACAATAAAGTATAAAAAGTACAAACGGAGATGATAAAGTAAATAGATGAAAGCTTAAGTGATGAAAATTGACGAGGGTGCAACCCGAGACACAAAAAATTAACACACCAGATAGAGAATACTATTTTATTATTTGGAAATGATCTTCTTACATGCAGAGGATCCCAAATCCTCAAGTTCTACAATCCATGCAAGCTACAAAAATTACAGAAAAACCCCTTTCACAGTATGCGAGCTTGTCCCCCAAAAGTTACACAAAAATTAGAAACCTGTCCATAAAAAGGGCTCCTTATTAGTTTGGAGCCAAAACAACATTCAAATTTGAGTTTTCTAATAGTTTGGCATCGAAAGTTACAACTTGAAATTCAAATTTCAAAAGTACTTTCAAAAATTAGTATCTTCTAGAAAGTGCGCCAACTTCCGGGAGCCATAACTTTTGATCCAAGACTCCGTTTTTTGAACTGTTTGAACCGTTGGAAAGGTCTTAGAGTCAAGAACGTGCTCAAAATTTTCTATGCCAATTGTATCAAGTTTTGAGGCTATTTTGGGACCATTTAGTGCCTCAAATCTGACTTGAAAGGTTTTTAGGTGCCATTCTAGGAGACTAAAACTGTAATATCTTCCAACCTAGGAATAGAAAAGCAAAACCATAAGTTGGGAATTACATTATGATGAAAAGGGTATCCAGCAATGCAAAAACATCTAAGAAACTACCAACATGAAATGAAACTCTTTTTTTGGGTGATGCAGGATTTCCCTTACACCACTGGATGCTCATGCATCAGACACCTAGGGTACTTTGAGAAGTGACCCCATCATGTCTTAGATGGTTGACGAAAACCCAAATAGTCAACCTCTGCCTTAGGTAGCCAAGATGAATCTTCCACAGGCCTTCCTCTCCATTTCACCAAATATTCTTCATACTACCTGTTTATGGTATTCCTTACCACACGACTATCCAGGATTGCTTCAATCTCCTCCTTCTCTGAAGTAGGTGCTATAATGTCATACTACCCTATTTTTGGTGCGTCCTTTGTGCCAACTTCATGATACTCTGTCAAATCTGAAATGTTGAATACAAGGGAAATGTTGACTCCATCTAGCAACTCTACTTCATATGCATTCGTTGAATCATGCTTCTTCAAAATCTTGTAGGGTACGAATTTCTTCATCTTCAATTTGTTAAAGGTTCCCACTAGAAACCTTTCTTTCCTCAAGTGGACCATTACTTCATCACCAATTTGAAACTCCTTATTCCTCCTTTTTTAATCTGCCTTGGCCTTATACTATATATTCATCTTGTTAATATGTTCTCTTACCTTCTCATGTATATCCTTGATGTGTTCAACAAACTCTTCAGCTTTGGCACATATTTTCTTTTCTTGGTCCATCTTCCTCAATTCTGGAGTTGTTCTAGGGCTGCCTCCATACACAATTTGGAATGGTGATCTACCAGTGCTTCTATTGATAGAATTGTTGTAAGAAAATTCTGCCTGGGGTAAGATCAAGTCCCATCCCTTGGGTTTATCTCCTACCAAGCATCTCAATAGGTTACCCAAACTCTTGTTCACAACCTCCATCTACCCATCTATCTGTGGATGGTGTACAAAACTGAACTTCAACTCTGTTTTCAATTTCTTCCACAAGGTCCTCCAAAAGTATCCCACAAATTTGGTGTCATGATGTGAGACAATACACTTTGGAAAACCATGTAGTCTCACTAACTCTCTAAAGAAAAAGTTAGCGATGTCGACTGCATCATGGTTCTTTTGATATGGAATGAAATGTGCCATCTTTGAAAACCTATCAACCACCACAAATATTGAATCATTCCCTCTCTGTGTCCTTGGTAAACCAAGAACAAATTCCATACTTATATCCTCCCATAGCCTCTTTGGTACAAGTAAGGGCTGATACAACCCTGTATTTCAGCTCACTCCCTTAGCCATCTGACGTACCCTGCAACTCTATACAAACTTCTTCACATCTTGTGACAACTAAAGCCAATAGTAATGTTCACTAATAATGGCTATGATCTTATCCCAACCAAAATGTCATGCCATTCCTCCACTATGATTCTCCTTTATCAAGTTCTATCTCATGTAACTCCTTGGAATACACAGTTGACTTCCCTTAAACAACATGCCATCCTAGATTATGAAATCCAACCACTTTGTCCTGTTCACTGTAACAGGGTCCTTGCAAGCTTTCCAAGTTTTTACAAAATTAGGATCTTCTGTATACAATGTCTTGAGTTCATTGAACCCAACCACTTTAATATGCATCTCCATCAACAATGTATACCTCCTACTTAGAACATCTGCAACCCTATTCGACATCCCACTCCTATGTTTTAAAAAAAAGGTATAACTCTGCAAAAATTCTACCCATTTCATATGCCTCTCATTTAATTTTCCTTAAATATTTAGGGACTGCAATGCTTAATGATCAGTATACAAAACAAATTCCTTCGGAAACAAACAATGCCTCCATTTCTTTAATGCTTGAACTATTGCATAAAACTCCTGATCATAGACAAAATACTTTCTCTTGGCATCATTTAACTTTTTAGTAAATAGGCAATGGGTTTACCTTCTTGGCTCAACACTACTCCAATGGCATAACCACTGGCATCACAATCCACTTGAAACACCTTCTTGACATCTAGTAGGGCTAGAACAGGCTACTCTGTCACCTTCTACTTCAACAATTCAAAACTTTTCGCTGCTCTAGTGCTACACTTGAACTCTTTTCTATCCCCTCTCATTGTTTCAATCAAGGGTGCATAAATACTACTAAAGTTTCTAATGACCTTTCTGTAAAAACTAGCTAAACCATGGAAAGATCTCACCTCAGTAGTAGTTCTTGGGGTAGGCCATTCCAAAATAGCCTTCACCTTCTCGGGTCCATCTTGAGACCTTCTGCCGAGACAAAAAAACTCGAGTACACTAGATCCTTCTTTACAAAACTACACTTCTTTAGATTAATCAACAATTCCTCCTC
The DNA here is from genome assembly GCA_007258455.2 of Sequoia sempervirens. NCBI lineage: Eukaryota > Viridiplantae > Streptophyta > Pinopsida > Cupressales > Cupressaceae > Sequoia > Sequoia sempervirens. Next base: position 9,506 of record VDFB02064362.1, read on the forward strand.
TCTTAACTTCTCAAAGGCTCTCTGAATATGCATCAAATACTCATCCAAAGTTCTACTGAAAATAAAAATATCATCTAAATACACAATAACAAAACTTCCCAGAAACTCTTTCAGAACCTCATTCATGAGCTGCATGAATGTGTTCAATGCATTGGTTAGCCCAAAAGGCATGACTAACCACTCGTACAGGCCCTCTTTGGTCTTGAAGGCAGTCTTTTGTTCATCTCCCTCTCAAATTTGGATCTAGTTATATCCACTCTTCAGATCGATCTTTGTGAAGTATTGAGCTCCACTCAAAAGGTCCATTAGGTCATCCATCCTTCGCAGGGGAAATCTGTACTTGATTGTTATCTTGTTTATGGCCCGAGAGTCTATACACACCCTCCACTCCCCATCCTTCTTTGGTGCTAGTACTATAGGTACTGTAGAAGGGCTCAAGCTCTCTCGAATCAAACCCTTTAACTCCTCATTTTATGTCAGAGTCATTCTATGAGCTACCTTATTTGGCAAACTAGCTCTAAGGATCAAGTCAATTTGATGATTAATCTTCCTCACTGGTGGTAAACCCTTAGGTACATTATTAGAAATAATAACCTGAAACTCATCTAATAACCCAAAAACTTCTACTGGCACCTTCTCACTATCCTCCTTACCCATTCTAAGAATCAATGCATAACACACACGCTCATGCTTCATGCCTTCTAAAAGTTTCCTTCCATCAACATAACAGATTCTAGCACTACTGCATACCTTTTCTTCGGTCTCCTTCAAGGGCTTCAACTTTTGGAGAACCCCATCCTTCATCAGGGAATAAGTGTTTGCACAGCCATCATGTATAGCTCACCTATCGAACTACCATAGCCTCCCCAACAACATGTGACATGCATGAATGGGGATGATATCACAAAGTACCTCATCATGGTACCTCCTGATCTTGAACTTCACCAGGCACTGCTCATTGACCAAAACTTTGTGGTCTTTCTACAACCAGGAAATTCGATATGGGTGTGGTTGCCTCTCCCTCTTCAACTTCAACTTTGTAACCATCTCCTCTAACACCAGATTATCAGTGCTCCCACTGTCAATAATGACATCACAACATTTTCCTTCACACTTGCACCTTGTGCGAAACAGATTCTTCTTTTGTTCTGGCTCCTTCTCTTTAGTCACCAGGACTCTCCTAATCACTAGGGATTCTCCCCTTTCTACATCATTTGAATGTTTGGATTGGGCCTCCTAATCTACATGTGCAACCCTTCCACAACCTTTTGGCCTTTTGTCTACCCTTCCTTAGTGTTGTGCACATTCATAGGCTTGATTCCCTTCTTCACCACACTGGAAACATGTTCCTCTAAAACCACCTCTTTCAAATCCTTGTCCAGATCTTCCTTGTTCTCTACCTCTTTGATCACCACTATTTTGATCACGAGGGTGGTAGAAGTTATCACTCTTTGGCTTTGACTGGTACCCACATCTTCATTTTTCTTCTCATCATCATTTTGGCCTCTAGAAGATCTTCCACTACCCTTTCGGCTTTGACTTCCTTGTCCTTTTTACTTGCTGTCAAATCTTTTTCAGCTTCTCTTCCAATTTCAGAGCAAATTGGTATGCATCCTCAATGGTGGTCATTTTGACCAGGCTTAACTCCTCCCGAATGCTCGGTCGTAACCCATTAATATATTACGTACCTTCTCCTTATTGGCCTCTATGTAATCTGTTCTGATGATCATCTTGTGAAAATATTTTTTGTATTCTTTCATAGATCTACTTCCTTGCTTCAACCCTTGCAATTTCTTCAGTAGATCTAACTCATAGTCCACTGGTATGAACTGCTTCTTCAGTTTCTCCACCATGCAATCCTATCTAACAATATTTCCTTTTCCTCTTTGATTCCTTTCCAACTGAAACTCTTTCCACCAAATATCGGCATGGTCGTTCAGCTTCATTTTTGCAAACTTAACCCATTCTGTGTTCTCTATTTCTCATACTCAAAATATTCTTCCAACTCATTAATCCAGTCGATCAACTCTTCTAGGTCCAGACTTCTAGAATAACTGGGGACTTTTGCTCTGGGTCTTTTTTCGATCTTTGAAATGGCCCTTACTAGCCGCATTTGGTCTTGATCAATTGCTTCTTCTTCCTCTTCTACATTTTCATCTTCCTCCTCCTCTTCATCCTCACTTTCTTCTCTCCTTCTCAGGTTTAACCCTCTTCTCATCTACTCCTGCAACGCATCAATTTGTCTTTGGAGGGCTCTGAAACCCTTGGCTGCTAGTGGATCTCTTCCACCAACATTTCTACCACCCCTGCCACCTCCATGCCTACAGGAACCACTCTTGGAGGCATCTTTCTTGATTTTGACCCACAACCACAGTCCTGGTGTGAACTACCTCATGATGGACGATCTGTCCACATGCTTAAGAAAGCCTGCTCTGATACCACTTGACGAGGGTGCAATTCGAGACACAAAAAATTAACAAACCAGATAGATAATACTATTTTATTATTCAAAAATTATCTTCTTACATGCAAAGGATCTCAAATCCTTAAGTTCTATAATGTATGCAAGCTACAAAAATTACAGAAAACCCCTTTCATAGTATGCGAGCTTGTCCCCCAAAAGCTACACAAAAATTAGAAACCTACCCATAAATAGAGCTCCTCATTAGTTTCGAGCCAAAACAACATTCAAATTTGAGTTTTTTGGCAATTTTCCACTAAAATTTATAACTTGAAATTCAAATTTCAAAAGTACATTAAAAAATTAGTATCTTCTAGAAAGTGCACCAACTTTCAGAAGCCATAACTTTTGATCTAGGACTCTATTTTTTGAACCGTTTGAACCATTGGAAATTTCTTAGAGTCAAGAATGTGCTTGAAATCTACCACACTTATTCCAGCAAGTTTTGGTGTTGTTTAGTGCCTCAAATCTGACCTGGAAGGTTTTCAGGTGCCATTCTAGGAGACTAAAACTATAATATCTTCCAACCCAAGAATAGAAAAGAAAAACCATAAGTTGGGAATTACATTATGATGAAAAGGGTATCTATAAATGCAAAAACATCTAAGAAACTACCAACATGAAATGAAACTCTTTTTCTGGGTGATGCAAGATTGCCCTTACACCAATGGATGCTCCTGCATCAAAAATGATCTCACCAAGATGCCAAATCGCCAGCTAGCTCCAAATGCACATCCACCTAAAAATAAGAAAGAGGGGAAATTGTTGGGGATATATAGGGGTCTACCTCAGTTAGACCCCCATTTTGGTGTTTCCACCACCACGGATAGCCAAATAGCAATGAGAGAGAAATATGTGATAAAGAAGTAAAGAAAGTATAGATTGTAGTAAACACTACAAAATAGTGAAATTCTACTCAACCAAATCACAAAGGAGAGGAGAAAAATGTTACCACCTCCACCCAAAAGCTCACTAGCTATTGGAGGAGAAAGCAGACTTGGCAAGGTCACCGCAACCTCGACTGTGATGAAGGGAGGTCTTGCAAGACTCCAATACCACACTACTATGGCTTGCTTCACCCTTGCTTTGCTTCAGTGATCTAAAATGTACTAATTGCAAAAAATAAAGTTAGGTCAAAAAGCTAGAAAACTGTCACTATTTCATCATAGGCACCTTTAATCACTCCATAAATCTCTATAATTGGTATTTCAAACTAGAGATACCACCAAAAAATCAAGCATATCACCCAACACATGTACCAGTGTGTTGAGGGTAACAACAACACATCTTTGGCCAGGGCATCAAATGTTTTCTATTAAAAACCCTCCTAAGCTAAAGATCTTTATTTATTTTCCAAAGGAAAAATCTACATCAAGGGTTGTCACAAACTTGCTCTTCACCTTATTCTCTTCCCTTTTCTTCCATTTCTTGTTCATCTCCTTCTTTGTCTCAACCAAATCAACCTTCTTCACTCGATCAATCTTCTTCTTTTGTGAAACAAAGGGTTCACATTCTTACTTATGCAAAACTTAGCTATGTGTCCTAGTTTATTGCATAAATATGAAATGTGACACCTTTTTTCTGAACAAAATTACTTCTTTCCATTTTCAATCTATATTCAAAATCCTTATTCCCAAATCCATTACATGTATAACAGTAACCATTGAATGATTGAAACATCATATTATTATTATAACCATTCATTATTTGACTTCTAAATTCACTAACCTTATGATTAGGTCTATTGCATGTGTAGCACTAACCACAAAATGATTGAATATTTTGATTCATTTTTCTACACTCTACAACTCTATGTCAAAACTTATTTCAAGAGTAACACTAACCATTAAAGGATTAATACCTAAGTTGTGCAATAGGTCATCTAATAGGAGGCCTTTTGAAATATTTAGATTTTTGTTTTGGACTTGTCTAGTATTTCTCTTCCTATCATTCTTCTTTTCATCATTGTTTGGAGTGATTTTCCTTTGAACTTCCTCCTTTTTCAAACCCTAATCCTTCTTTTTCCTTAGAAGCTTTATGATTTACAATCATTTCATCAAGAAATGTGGATCTCTTTTTTATTTTTTCTTCTTGAATCTTTTCTTTCTCCAAATTTGATCTAAAATTCACAATATCTTTTTCCATATTTGAAAATTATTTAGATATTTTTTCAATTTGGAATTAAAGTAGTCTTTAACTCTTCTTCCTTCTTCAACTTGAACTTTAAGACTAGTGAATGTTTCATTTGATTACTTCATCTACTCATTTGTTTCCTTGAATCTCTCTTTAGCTTTCTTAAGTTCATCCCTCAACTTCCTGATACACTCATCTGCATCATTAAGATTCTCTTTTAGATATTTGTCCTCTCTTTTTTCTTCATCTAGATCTTCAAGGGATGATTTGGGTTCTCCTTCCATATCAACTTCATGTAGGACTTGTTGAAAAATGGAGGTAATTATGTAGCTTTATAACTTGTAAAACTATTATATTGTAGATCTAATTAAGTGCTCTTTGTTACAATTTCTATGTGGATTATTATTTGTTTAGATTCATTTTACCATTTGTAGAAGCATAGAAAATATTGTAGAAGAATAAGACCAAAAGATAGAAGTGGCACAACATATACCATGGAGAAACCCTTTTGGGAAAAAACTCCACCATAAAAAATAATAGTGCTTATATTATTTAACCTTAGAACAAGATTATAATAATTCTTTATCAATCCTTGCTTGATATGCTTCTTTTTCCTTCAACAATTCTTCTTCACAACCTACAATAAAATCTAATAGAAATCTCTACAACTTGCTACAATTTATAGACAATAATGAGCCTTGTAAACTCCAAAGAGTTTACAATTACAAAGTGTACACATGCAAAATTAGCATCATGCATTTAATTAATTCATATTCATCCCAGACATCTAAATTTAATCACTTCCATATGATTAAATTTATTGTTTCTGCGTCTATCATAGTAATATTAATTTATTAAATTAATATCGCACCCTTTGTCTCATACCGATAAAGTATTTAATTTAATAATTGATACTTTGTCTTTTACCTTATTCCTCTCTAAATTAAATAAATACACTAATTTATTTAATTTAGTCATTCCTTCTCTTTTTGATTTAAAAATCAATTTAAAATTCCTCACTTTCTCTCTCCTTGTCACATCCTCCATAACCTCACCTTAATCCAAATTAATCTAATTAATTCAAGGTTATGATGTGCATCCTCTTAATCAAAGATTAATGTCACATCCTCCTACATTTGCCACTTGCCTCTAATCTTCTGTTAATTAGCATAATCCAATATTTGCACAACCTTAATCAAAGTCATTAGCTAAATTTAGCACCACCTTTTGGTCAACTCTTCCATTTTTCCTTTTTGATTATTAGCCCCCTTTCCCATGTGAATTTTTAATTCACATTTATTTGCCCTAGATTCCTCTCCTTTAAATGTGAATTTTTAATTCACATTCCTTTCTCCCAAGGCTTCTAGAACCTTGGACTTGTCACAATCACCACATGTGACCAAGTCCCACCTTTTTGGAGCCCACCTTTTACCCTCTAGATCATCCTAGGAATGTGAATTTTTAATTCACATTTATCCCCCCAACTACCTTTCCTTTTCCCATGTAGATTTTTGAGGAATTCTAAAATTCCTCAAAAGTCCCTTTCACTCCCACTTGGGGACAAGAAATCCCTTTTTGTGGAAATCCTCTCATCCCCCAAGGTGCATGTCCTTTTCCACCTCATGTACCTTTTTGACAACTCATCTCCATGTCCTCCACCCTTGGCCACTTCACCCTCCACATGTCAAGATGTGAGGGCTTGTGGGTTCTCAACCCACCATAGCCCTTCATCTTGACCTTGTTGAATCAATCTTGGCCCTTGAATTCAAGTTGCTCTATAAATACCCCCTCTCTATGAGCATTTTAGACACTTAGTCAATTTGCAACTACATGCTGCCATTTTGTGCACTCACCCTATTTGCAATCACATCCACTTGCATTTTACATCCAAGCACATAATAGTGATCTTCAATAGAGCCATCAAGGAGCACACAACCAATCTTAAACAAGGGCCAATCAAAGGAGTATCAGCAACAAGGGGAAGGTAAACCATTTGTCTTGCATTATCTACTCTTCTCATTGTTTTATCACTCTCTTTCGGCTAATCTCGAGGTGTTCTTGATATTTTGTTTTTCATAGCTTTTAGTTGTTTTGCTCATTTAGAATAGCATAATATCAAGGGTATACATTTCTGGCACGCCCGGTGGGACCCACAAACGGGCTCCCATATTTTACGTTTTCTGTTGTTTAAGTTTTGCAGGAATGCGACGCAGAGGGGCGGCTACGCCCACTTTTTCCACAGAGGGGCGGCTACACCCCACTCGCAAAAGGGCGGCCACGCCCCACTCACAAAAGGGCGGCCACGCCCCACTCGCAAAAGGGCGGCCACGCCCCATTCGCAAAAGGGCGGCCACGGCCACGCCCCACTCGCAAAAGGGCGGCCACGCCCCACTCGCAAAAGGGCGGCTACGCCCCACTCACAAAAGGGCGGCCACGCCCCAGGGCGGATACGCCCCATTTTTCACAAAAGGGCGGCCACGCCCCATTTTTCAGGGCGGATACGCCCCTTTTTCACAAAAGGGTGGCCACGCCCCATTTTTCAGGGCGGATACGCCCCATTTTCCACAAAAGGGCGGCCACGCCCCAGGCGGATATGCCCCATTTTTCACAGAAGGGCGGCCATGCCCCATTTTTGCTGCAGAAGGGCGGCTATGCCCCTGTTTTGCTACAGAAAGGCGACTGCGCCCCCCTGGAAGGTAAAATTGGTGTTCTGATTTCAGATTCAGTTGTTGTTTTCCTTATTAACGATGTTCTTGCAGGGATACATGTGTTTGGTACTAACCTTTTGCAGCATATTCTTGTGAAGTTGATGGAGAAAGCGGGATAAAATACCTAACATTTGCTTGCAGGGCTATCCGTTTGTTCCATTTTCTTTAAAATTATCCTTGCTGTTTTCTAAGAACATAGCTTAATTAGGAGGAGTAAATATTTGTTGTTTGTTGTTTTGTCTTTTTGTGTTACCCTAAGGGAGTAGTAGCTTGTTTCCGCTTTCCCCTTGCACTTTGTGTGAGCCTGGGGAGTAGTTGGAAGCGGTTATTGCTTTCTTCATAGTGGGACCTGCTTGGGGATTTCATCACCCCAAGGGACGATTCCAACCACGCGTACCGGCGGGGTATACAAAGGGGGGAGAGCGAAAGCTGTACCCCAATCCAGTCACGTCGTAATTGGCGGAGCGTCGAAGCTAGGGTGATACCTAGATAGACGTGAAGAGTTGGTCTGAGCCCTTCAGTATCTCGCTGGGGTTCCCGACTCACGCTTGTGACGGGCTGGTGTTCACGGTTGTGCCTCACATACCGAGAGTATATCGAGGACTCCCTAGATACCCTGTGCATCCTAGATTAAGACCACTTTGGCCACACCCTTAACACTAATTATAGGGTTGTATTTGTTTGAGTGCTTTCTTGTGAAAAAACCAGTGAATTCCTAACAATTTGGCCTTATCATTATCGTTTTAAAGTCTTTGCCATAGCCATTTACATCAAACCAAGCCTCTGGTCCACCGCAGAAGTGCAATTGCGCCCCCGTTTTTGCTGTAGAAGTGTAATTACGCCCCTGTTTTTGCTGCAGAAGTGCAATTGCGCCCCTGTTTTTGCTGCAGAAGTGCAATTACGCCCCTATTTTTTGCTGCAGAAGTGCAATTGCGCCCCCGTTTTTGCTATAGAAGTGCAATTACGCCCCTATTTTTGCTGCAGAAGTGCAATTACGCCCCTGTTTTTGCTGCAGAAGTGCAATTACGCCCCTGTTTTGCTGCAGAAGTGCAATTGCGCCCCTGTTTTTGCTGCAGAAGTGCAATTACGCCCCTGTTTTGCTGCAAAGGTGCAATTACGCCCTCCTGAACACTCAAAATTCCCTCCATTTGGATTCACTTAGCCTTTAGACCTTCGTTTCACCATTCTCAACCATTATCTCATCATCCCAAGCATTCATCTCGTCACTTTAAACCTTCACAAGTCCCCATTTATCCCTTTTAAACCTCCATCTCATTATTCCAAACTTTCGTTCAACCATCCTAAATCCCCATACATCCTCCACATTTATCCTTAATCCCCCATTTATTCTAATTTCTTCCTAATCCACCAATCATTTCTTATCGTTTGCATCTCCAAACACCACCCAGAGTCAAACCGTCCTAACCTTGTATTACTAAGTGGTTACTTAAATTGACCATAGCGCTCGAACTTGATTATTAGTCTTTAACTTCAAACCCAATCAATTCGCCTCCATCTTGAGGTGAATTCGGTGTTGCAAGTTGTCATCCTTGGCCCAATCAATCCATTCCTAGCTTAAGGTGGATTCGGTGCCGTAATCATCCTATTAATCAATTACAAGCTCTAGGGTCACTAAAGGTAATCTCATGTGATCAAGTTTGGGGTCTCTCTCAAATCCAATCAAATCCAATCCAAATCAAACCCAATCAAATCCAATCAAATCCAATCCAATCCAATCCAATCCAATCCAAATCAAACCCAATCCAATCAAATCAAATCAAATCCAATCAAATCAAATCCAATCCAATCCAATCAAATCAAATCCAATCAAACCCAATCCAATTTAAATCCAATCCAATTGATCGAAGTCCAATAAGATCCAATCCACACTCCATCACAATCAAATCATTTGACAAAGGCATTAACCTACTCATCCAACATTTGCATGCCCGTTCAGACCCGTTCACAAGCAAAGAAGATGGCCGACCTTCAAGCTCAAAATGCCCAATCCAACAATCCCCAAGATCTCAACAACACCTCATCAGATCCCAACAAGGGTACCAACATCTTACATGACCCTCACAATGGCACCTCATCACACTCCAACACTGAGAATCAAAATAACTCGCCACATGGAGAAGAGAGCATGGTTCAGCAACCTGAACTCACACTTGAGGAACATTTTAGCAATCCTGCCAATGTGCAAATGACCGACCGTTTACTTGCAAAGCATGGGGAAGAGATCTTGGCCCACTTGATTGAAAAGTGTGTTAAACCCCCCTCCAATGTTGACTTGTCCAAATACAAGGGTGCCCCATCTCACGTACTCCAAGGGTCCCAAAATGCGCCCGAAGGTTCATACTTTTCCAATGTTCCTCCAATTGAGGGTTGGCATCAACCTGAATTTGGCAATTCCATCCTTTATCAGGTTAATTATCCCCCACATGCTTCGACCTCAGCTATAGGGGGATCCCAGGTGCCCGATCCCAATAATCCTTTCGCTTATGGCATGCCACAAAACATTCCGCAATCTCCGCCATTAACATTAACCGCACCCCCTCCTTTGAACCCACCTACAGTCAATATTGGGGGTACTTCCTTTGCTACATCGCTTCCTCCTCCTGTGACCACCAACACACCACCTCAACAGGTTCCCCACTCTACTATCCCACCTCAAATACCACCACAAGGCGCACCCCAGCTGAACATTCCGAGCGGAACCCAACAACCTCCTTTACAAAGTGTGCCCACACAACCCCCGCTCTCTCATCCGCAACAGCCTATACCCAATACTTTGACCTCTTCACAACAACCATCCTACCAACCACAAGGCAACCCTTCTCAACCACCTACCCAAACCATATCTCCCTTTCTTGTGTCCCTTTTACGTCCAAAAGTCCAACCACAACATAATATCCCACCTCGGTCCATGCAACACTCGATGCCACAACAGCAACCTCCACAACACTACTACCACCATAATCAACAACAATTTCACCAACAACCGTTTTATGCAACCTCCCAACAATCACAACAATACCTTCAATACCAACAGGCCAACACGCAACGTCCCGTCCAAGTCCCTCAGCAACCTACCCCACACCTTCACCAAACAAATTCATATTATGTCCCACAACAACCCCCATACCAACAAAACCCCCTACCTTATCATCAAGTCATGTCATCATCCAATTAGCCAAACCCACATTTTAACAATCCAACCCCCTTTCAACAAGATCCCTCATCTTTCTATCATCCATATCCCCCCAACCCACCACCAGCTAGTTCAGACTTGTTGGAAATCAAGGCTGCCCTTAATGACCTTCAAGCAGGGGGCACAAAACAATCCTTTAAATTTGAAGATATATGCCCATATCCGTTCGATCCATCCATCTCATTGATCCCATGCCCTAAACACTTCGAGATCCCAAAATTTGACAAGTACAAGGGAGACAAAGACCCTAAGGCCCACTTGCAAGAGTTTTATGCACAATGTCAAGAAGTCATGTATAATGATAACTATCTCTTACGTCTGTTTCCGAGAAGTCTAGCAAGCCACGCTCTAGATTGGTTTATGACTCTTGAAAAGGGGTCTATAAAAACCTTTGCAGAATTATCAGAACAGTTTGTCCCCTACTTCTCCTTCAATTTGCGGAAGGATACTGACACCTTAGATCTCCTGAAAGAGAAGCAACGGGATGGAGAAACCTTTACCAGCTACCTCCAACGGTGGCGTGCATTAGCCAGTCGAATGAAAAATCCTTTGAAAGAAAAAGACATGGTCACTCTTTTTGTGGAAAATTCACATCCCGATATGGCCCACAATTTTAGACTACACTGTGTCACCACTTTCGCTGAGATAGTGGAAAAGGGACCTATCCTTGAACATGCCCTTATCGCCAAAGGACACATTAAAATACACAGTCATGACAAAGAACGGTCATTCGGAGATAAATCACGATTTTGGAAAAAAAAAAAAAATGCAGTGAATGATGGAGTGACAGACACCAAACATGTCCAAGTGGCTAATGCATCCCAAGGGCAACAACAGTCTGTACCCAACGCCATATCAGTACCGCAGGGGGCACCTCATCCCCCTCAACAGTCAAACCAAAGAAATCAGGGGAACACCAAACGTCAATACACCCAATTGGGTGAACCCTTGAGTGTTGTTTTCAATAAATTGTTACAAATCAATTATCCCATCACATATCCTGTCACCAAACCATTCGATGAGTCCAAACCCCAGCCGGCATGGTTTAAAGACAATGAGTATTGTGACTTTCATAAAATCAAGGGACACTCCTTGAATAAGTGTCAGGGTTTAAAAAATTATGTCCAAGATCTCATTGATCGAGGAGATATCAAGGTTGACCCCAGTCAACCTTCGTCGTCCAATGCTCAACTGCAAATCTATCAAAACGCCTTCCCTAACCATAGTCAAGGTCCTAGCACTTCCACTAGTCATCCCCAAGACAACAGCACCAATAATGTGACTTACAAGAATGTGCCCTTCAATTATGAAGGCGTTATTCATTACATTGAGCAGGTTGAACCCCGAATATCCATGATCCACGTTAAAGCCAAAGACCCTCAATGTGCTGTGACTACGCGACGAGCCCATATCACCGTCCCTGCAGCCTCCACACCCGTCCAACCTGCTCCTGTAAACTCTCAATATAACATTCTTGATCACCTAAAAAAGACCCCCGCTCATATATCTATTCTGGATTTGCTTAAGTCTTCCCAGGTACATCAAGAGATCCTTAATAAAGCATTGCAGGAAACCCATGTCCCAAACGACATCGACCCCACACAATTCCAAGCTTTGGTGGGACACTTGGCTTTGTCTCACCACCTCCATTTCAGCCAAAATGATATGCCCAACATTGGCATCAATCACAACCGCCCCCTACATATCGAAGTCATAATTGCCCGTCATAAAATAAAAAGGGGCTTGGTAGATAATGGCTCTGCCCTTAATCTATGTACTTTGAAGTTCATAAAACAGATAGGGTATTCTCAAGCGGACCTAAGCAACCAGATAATTACAATCAAGGCTTATGACAATGCAGAGAGAAATTCAGAAGGCATCATCGGTCTTCCTATACAAGTGGGACCTGTGCTCCAGTATACTACCCGCCATGTCCTTGATCTAGACTTACCGTATAATCTCCTCCTTGGCCGCCCATGGCTCCATGCTATGCAGGCTGTTCCATCCACATACCACCAATGCCTCAAATTCCCGGTTAATGAACAGGAGGTCACCATTTATGCCGACCCCCAACCATTTGAGTATTGTCAAGCTTTAGAAGCATCTTTCCCCCATTTACATTATTGTCCTGGGGTCAAAATGGGGGCCTCCCACTCGTTATCCTCCAATCCATCATCCTCCAATCCATCATCATCTACTATAACAACGGCTCCATCTTCCACTGATCCTACAGTCATGAAAGTTCAGATCATTGACAAAGGGTGTGGCGAGTATGAAATGCATACTGCTCTTAATGTAGCAACTATGCCACCATCGCCACATGAGTATGGTCAACCTCCCCATGCTACCCCAAAGGAGGACAAGACTGTCACCTTCCGTGGCAAAAATATTCCTACCACCACCTTTGTATCTCCAAGTATCAAAACAGATGCGCCAGAAGAAGACATAAGTCAGTGGGTCTACCGCGAAGAGCCCGAACCAGAGACTCCTCTAAAGAAATATTTTCAGGAAAAATACCCTTGGCCAACAAAGTTCGTGGAAAAACATAACTACCAAGGTAGAGGCCTAGGTAAAGAGGAACAAGGGCGATTACAACCCATTGATATGTCTCTGCTACCAAAAAATGTGGGCATTGGGTGGCCCGGAAAGCAAGGGTCACAGCATCTCCTCCTGCCTCTGTGTGTGCAGCTGAAGTGAGGCGTCATCGCCATCAATCACGCATTATCCTCAGTCAGTGTGGTCGGTTGGATCGTCTCATAAATAATCCGTCATCTAGTGAAACCTGCAGAGGCGCTTCACGACCTAGAAAAGTAAAATAAAGAGGACATCGGCAAAAACCTCGGCCTTGGGAAAATGGAATGTTCATCTTCCCTTATAGAACTTCATTCCTCTGCCGGGTCATCTATCACGATTGAAGAAACACAAAAGAAGTTAATTTGAGAGCTGAAAATCAATCTTTGTGCAGCTACTCCAAGAAGGCATCATCAATTTTGCCTGGTCATATTCAGACATGCCAGGCTTAGACCCTGCTTTAGTGGTTCACCACTTAGACATTCGTCCAGACGCCAAACCCGTCAAGCAAAAACTTCGTAAGATGCATCCGCAAGTGGCGTTGCTAGTAAAAAAAGAGCTGGAGAAGTTACTGGATGCAGGTTTCATCAGACCTATTGACTACTCTGAATGGATCTCCAACATAGTGCCGGTTGCTAAACCAAATGGTGACATTCAGTGCGCACAGTTTAGAGATCTCAAAGCTGCCCAAAAGATGATTCCCTCTTCCTAATATTGACATGTTGGTTGATTTAGCGGCGGGACATGAGATATTGTCCCTCATGAATGGCTTCTCTTGAATTCCCTTGAGATCAATTGCACCGAGAAGACCAACACAAAGCGCCTTCGCTCCTTGGGGCGCCTTACGCGCGTTATGCCTTCGGTCTCAAAAGCAGCGAGGCAACATGTGAGAGAAACCATAATGATTCTTCCATGACCTCATCCATATCATCATGGAGGATTATGTTGATGACCTATTAGGGAAGTCCAAGACACGAGCAGAACATGCGGCCATTCTGAAGAAGATATTTGAGCGACTAGAGCACTATAGGTTGCGGTTGAATCCAAAAAAGTGTGTCTTTGGTGTCACATTGGGGAAATTGTTGGGTTTCATAGTCTCCCGTAGGGGTATTGAAGTTGATCCTGCCAAAGTAAAGGCTATTCTAGACATGCCGCCTCCACGCAATCTAAAGCAGTTAAGAAGCCTCCAGGGAAAAATGCAGTCCATCCGGCGGTTTATAGCCCAACTTGCAGATAAATGTCAATCTTTTACTCATCTTTTGAAGAAAAATTCTACATTCCGATGGACAACACAGTGTCAAATGGGTTTTGATAAAATCAAGGAATACTTAGCTCATCCCCCGATTCTGATGCCGCCTATTCCAGGAAAACCCCTCCTACTTTATATCTCTGCTACCTCAGTCGCACTGGGGGCATTATTGGCACAACACGATGAGTCACTCAAAGAAAGGGCAGTCTACTACATCAGCAGAACACTAGTCGGCTATGAGTTAAATTACTCTCCTATGGAAAAAGTGTGCCTTGCGCTGGTCTTCAGTACATAGAAACTCTGACATTACATGCTCAGTCACCCAGTCAAACTAATTGCTAAAATTGATCCTCTGAAATATCTGTTATCTAGGACCACCTTGACTGGCCGCATGGCCAAATGGGTCATGTTGCTAAGCGAATTTGACATTGAGTATGTAGAGCGCAAAGCTATTAAAGGACAGGTTATTGCTAATCAATTGGCTGAAGCACCACTAGTAGACGCCTACCCAATAGACACTGAATTCCCAGATGAAGGAATCTACACAGTAACAGAAGCACCAACTTGGACGTTATACTTTGATGGCTCATACACTCACAATGGATCTGGGGCAGGAATTCTATTAGTCACCCCTCAAGGTGACTACATCCCAAAATCCTTCAAAATAGCATTTCCCTGCACCAACAATATGGCGGAATATGAAGCCCTCCTCACTGGCCTTAGAATTGCAAAACAGTGGCACATTACACATTTGAAAGTCTTTGGAGATTCCTTGTTGGTTATCAGACAAGTCAATGATGAATTCCTCACAAAGGATGACAAACTGCTACCCTATAAACGCATGGTGGACGACTTCAAGAAGTATTTCGCCTCCATACAGTTTGAACAAATCCCTCGTGTGCAGAATAAAGTAGCAGACGCCATGGCCACTATTGGCTCTTTGATTGACATGCCCAAAGATCGGACAAAGTGTGAGTTTCTGGTCGAACAACTGTTAATCCCTGCGTATGATGTCCCTGACACTGACATGGTGTGCGATGTTGTAGGTCCTGCCTCCCCGTGGTACCAAGACATATATACTTACCTCCGTGAGAACACCATACCCCCGGAACTTACACGCAACCAACGTAAATCCTTCATCCATCGTTCATCCCGATACATCCTCGTTGGTGACACGCTTTATCGTCGCGGGTATGATGGAATCCTCCTGCGATGTCTGAATGAGACCGAAGCCCAAACGGTGCTAACAGAAGTACATGGTGGTATTTGTGGGGCTCACTCAAATGGCATGGCTCTAGCCAAAAGAATCCTACGGGCTGGATATTACTAGCCTACAATGGAACGTGATGCTTGCGAATTTGTAAAGAAATGTCTTCCGTGTCAACAGCATGCGGATTTGGTCCACGCTCCGGCACAAGATCTCCAGCCTCTCTTAGCACCATGGCCGTTCTCTCAATGGGGTTTTGACTTGATTGGAAAGATTCACCCACCATCATCCGACGACCATACATTCATCATCACTGCAACTGAGTACTTCACCAAATGGGTGGAAGCAATGCCACTCTCCCAAATCACTGGTACTCAGATTTCTAAATTCATCCTCTACCATATTCTCTACAGATATGGTATCCCCTCCACCATCATTTCTGATAACAGAAAGCCATTCAAAAATCAAGCCATGAAACACCTATGCGATACCTTCCATATCCAACATCGGTGGTCAACGCCTTACTATCCTCAGGGTAACGGTCAGGCGGAAGCGACCAACAAAACCCTCATTCGCATTCTCAAAAAGGTGGTCAATAGCACTGGACGAGATTGGCACCTTCACATTCATCCCGCCCTTTGGGCATACCGCACATCCATCCGCACCCCGACAGGCGCCACCCCGTACTCATTAGTATATGGAGCCGAAGTCGTCTTGCCAATCGAAGTCGAGCTCCCCTCATTGAGAATTTCTTTGAAAAACCTCATCAGCGAAGAAGATGCTCGTGTCGCTCGGCTTGCACAGCTAGAGTTACTCGATGAACGTAGAATACGGGCCTATGATCATCTACAAGTATACCAGAATCGTCTCAAACGTCATTACAGTAAAAAGGTCCGCCCCAGGCAATTCCAAGTTGGTGAACTTGTGCTCAAGGAAAATCACCGCACTCAGCAAGATCGTGACAAGAAAGGCAAATTTGAAGCAAACTGGTTAGGACCATATATCATAACTGCTAAATATGGATCTAGAGCTTATAGGTTGACTACTCTGGAAGGGGACCCCCTCGACGAACCTGTCAATATTCTACATCTCAAAAGGTTCTACGCTTAAAGTCCGCTTGGTCTACCCTATCAAAAAATCAAAAAATCAAAAAAATAAAAAAATAAAATCCAAAAAATAGTAAAGAGAAATAAATCCGTCCTATGGTGAAAACCACCTTTTGGTGGCGCCTTGGATAAGTATGGATGGTGAAAACCTGGTAACAGGCGTCATCCATAAAGGGCTTAATCATTATCTGCCTCGTATCCTAGTGTTATCATCCACACTTCCATCCCCACCCACTTCCGCCTAGGCCGCTTGATATTTGTTGATTGAGCATTGGACGACTCGCCTTACCTATCCCTCATCCTGAGCTTCCTTATATCCCACTTCGAGCTTATGTCTCTCGTCCGTCGATCTGCGTCATCATATAGGATCATCCATCGTGTCGGTCTCCATCTAACTCTCATCCCACTTCCATCTTTTTGTCGAACTACATTGCCCCTGCGCTTTCACGTAGGCAAGGTTGGTCATTCGATCCTCCCCCGGGGCATTTGTCAATCACGTCTTATGTCCATCATCGGTCTTCATTGTCCTCTTTCCGCTTTATCCATGGTCATTTTCCATGAACTACGAGGGCTCTGCGCTTTCACGTAGGCAAGGCTAATCTTTGATCGGCCCCCGAGCCCCTAGGTCTTTAGGTTTTGTCAATCCTATGTCTTGTCTCCCTTGTGTGGTGTCATCAAGCTATGCCTTTATCTCGCTGGTTCTTAACAAACAAGACCCATTCGTACCAACGCATCTAATCAATTCCAAATATCCCTTATCATACCGATCTTCTTGCTTAGCATCCATCATCATAGGTCTCAACAGGATGCATCCTTCCTAACAGACCTCATCACGCCCATCCATCCCATTGATCCTATGGCAAAGGACGTTTGAAATTGATTATGATCTTTTTGATGCTTTTGGTTTTTGTTTACCATTTGAGCTCCCTATCATCCCTTGTCAAGGCCACCATGATCCATCATATTATGGCATGTTTTGGCGGGTCCACATAGGGGCATATCTTGATCTTTTCTTTTGTTGTGTCTGCTTGGTTGTCCCGCATAGTACCCACCGAGATCCTCGAGGTCTTGTGTTATGCTGGACATCCTTTTTGTGCTTGTGGTTATCTTAATACCGGACCCAAGCAAGGCCTTCGTGACTTTGCGGTATCGGGATAGCCTTCTTGTCTGGCATGTCTGTCTCATGCATTAGACACTAATCTACCTTGGTCCTCTGTACCTTGGTGTATCGTGTCCTATGCTATAGAAAAAACCAGTGCTCCAAAGATGGCAAAATTGAATTAGGATTGCATTTTTCATAATCACTGCATTAACACTCGCCCTATGGTTTTTGGTTGTGCAAATATTCTCCCCCTTTTTTTTCATTCTTCTCAGGATACTGATGCTTTTTGACAGATGCCAAATGACATCCACCTTCACCGTTCCTCCATACCCACCTTTCATTACCATGACAGTTCTTATCGACATTTATGGCCGTGTGTTACCTGCATCAAGTGCTAGGACCATATATCCATCGCTACCTGCATCACCATAAGTTAGATCCATACATACATCACCACCTGCATCACAAAGTGTTAGACACATAATATATGGCATATATATACAAAGTTCATATAAAAATCCATCATACATACATGATAATTAAGTCAACTATGCATGCAAACCATCATGAACCCCATAGGTACACATATACATCACCATTCGCATCCACAACAACATTCATTACATAAGTGCATAAACCCTATCATCCACATAAACATTTCAATAAATCAAATGCATAAGCACAAGTGAAATTATCCATTATCCATATATACATCTCTTCACCCCCATGAACATCTCATATCATAGAACATGAATAAACCAACACATGAGAACATCCATCCATATAAACATATAGTACCATATACGCATGCATATAATCATCCATCATACACAAAAACATACTACATGGTGTCAATAAGAACTGTCTCATATCAAAATACTATCACATCTATCCCATGACCATCATACATATATATATATATATATATATCCCTCATATGACAAAGTACAAAATCCAGAGATATCAAACATCTCTGATCTCTGTCAATACATCCTACAAAAACCATCGGGCATCTGTCAAAAAACTCAATAGCACATCTCGAATGAGCTCTGCGTCGATCTGCAGCAGAACTGGTCTGTCCCTACACAGTGAAAAACACGGTGAATCCAACATAGCCAAATTCGTGTCCCCAATAGCTGCGTGGCGGCATCGAGTGTCTGTCGATATAGCGGAGATCTCATTGTCTTTGAGATCAAGCAACGCATCATATGTCTGCTGCCATCAAAAACCACGCCTCTCTGGTACTATCCTCTCTCGGCGGCTGGACCGGCGGCATTCCACTCGTAGCCGATCTCTGTCCAGATCCACCGTGATCATCCTCTCTCCACCGCTCCCAAGCCTCACACAGGATAGGGGCGTGGCATGTCATCACTGTCCGATCCCTCATCTCCTCATGCCTGCAGCTCTGCGACCCTCTCTCTCACCTCTCCCTATAAGCCTTTGCCACCATAGGCTGCCGGTACTCTTTGCATCAAACTCCTGGCTGATGTGTCCCAGTCCCTCTTGCAACATCCTCTCTCTCTGCCTCATTTTGAACAAGCACCCCATCCACTCTCCCCTGCGACCCCGGACTCTCCTGGGCGCATCTCTCCTCACTGCCCAACACTGAACTCGGCATCGCCTTGTATCCCTCTCTACCTCCCGGCTTTTTGTACCGAGTACTTTCTTTGCGTCTCTCTCTGCCTGGATGGTCTGAACCTGCTCCCTCATCTGTCTCTCTCTCTCCCGCATCGCCCCCATCTCTCCCACTGTCTGCTCTAAGCAAAACACTCTGTCCTGTAACTCATCTCGCTCCCGCCGAAGATCATCCACCTGCTCCCCACTCCCTGTCGATACAGTCGTCTCCACTGCTGCCCCTCTAACCTGCAATATAACTGTCTCCACCTCTAGTCTGTCCCGATCCCACCTAACTGCGGCTAACTCATCTCGTAGCCCCTGTATATCTGTCTGTAGTATCTCCCTCTCTCTCCACATCACCTCCACCATATATCTATTAGTACTCCCACCTGCTACTGGCGCTCTCGATAGCTCAGCCCTAAGTCTAATCACCTCTGCCTCTGCCACCCTCAACCTCTGATCTATACTCTGACCAATCACAATCCCTGCGGAACTGACTGGAACCACTGCTAACGGCTCGGCATCCCAAATCTCTAGCTCTGGTACCTCGTCATCTATCTCCATGGCATACCCACTCTCCTCAGTATCCTCCTCCTGCTCACCCCCTAAGTCCTCCATGGAAGGACAAACTCGCAGTCTCCGCGGCTGCCCATGCCTCCCCACTCTCATCAATCTCTGTGGCTCTCCCATCTCCGGCTGCTCCTCCTCACTCTCTCCTATCTCTACAACGGGAAGCTCCTCTCCCCCCCTCTGCTGTCTCCCACTACTAACCCTCTCTGGCCGCCTCCTGGCCTCCGTACCCTCTCGGGCACCATCATGCTCTGCCACGGTCTGTATCCTCATCAATCGCCTCCGGCCCGCTATCAACTCTGGCTCCCCCATGACCTCCATCCCCCCTGACCTCCCTCCAGCTGTCTCCCACTACTAACCCTCTCTGGCCGCCTCCTGGCCTCCGTACCCTCTCGGGCACCATCATGCTCTGCCACGGTCTGTATCCTCATCAATCGCCTCCGGCCCGCTATCAACTCTGGTTCCCCCATGACCTCCATCCCCGCCTGACCTCCCTCCAGC
The DNA here is from genome assembly GCA_007258455.2 of Sequoia sempervirens. Taxonomy (NCBI): domain Eukaryota; kingdom Viridiplantae; phylum Streptophyta; class Pinopsida; order Cupressales; family Cupressaceae; genus Sequoia; species Sequoia sempervirens. The sequence continues at coordinate 29,945 of VDFB02064362.1, forward strand.
TGTCTCCCCTCTCCCTGCTCTGCACGACCCAAGGCTCTCCTCTGCCATACTCTGCCTCCTATACCAGTCTGCCCACTCCCTCTACCCTCCACTGCGTGTATCATCTCTACCTCTGACCCCTCCCGTCCTCCTGCCTCTGGCTCTGGATCCCTCCTCTCCTCCTGTCCTCCAATCTCTGGGTCCGGATCTCTCCTCTCCTGTCGTCTCGCCCCTCTCATCCTCCTCCGCTGCCCCTAGCTCCCCTCCTCCTCCTCCTACCTGCCCGACCCACCGGCTCCATCCTCTCCGGCTCAAGATGACCTCCCTCTCTCACCCCATGTCGCTCATCCTCTGATCCAAACCCGACCGCTCCTGCAATCGGCACCAAAGGAGTAATCCTATCCCAAAGGTGGTTGCGGAACCACCTGTCATACCGGTCTGTCACCCCTGCATCTGCCTCTCCCTCACATCTCCCAGGGTACGCTACCCGCACTGTCGCTGCCCATGCTGCTCTAGCTGACGAAGGGCTAATCGCCCGTCCCCAGGGTCGCTCTCTGGTGAGTCGTCGAAACATCACTGGCGGTCCCGGAATATCCTGTGTCTGCCCAAACTGTCTCCTCACCCTATCCGGCCGGTGCATCTCCACTATCCGTGGCAACACCCCAATCAGAACACACTGCGCCATGAAATACCCGCTATATCTCGCAGTCTCCTCTCTCCATCCCCTGAAGCGTCGTCGCATATAGGGTCGCCAAACTATGTCTCCCTCCACTAAATCATCTATAATTCTCCTCCACACCTCCTCATCTCCCACATACCTATGACGAATAAGCCAACCCCTCCCCTCTCCATACCTCCATGCCAGCGGCTCTGACTCATCCACATCTCCCTCCCGCACAACAATCGGTCTAGTCACCGCAATGTGCTCCCACGCCCACACCTGTAACAGCGTCATGT
>VDFB02064363.1:0-44793 GCA_007258455.2 Sequoia sempervirens
CCCTCAAAGAACCACGAACGGCAAACGACTGGGCAGGGTCCGGAGGGCGGAAAGATGCTCGTGGAATGCCGCCGGGGCGGCAAACGAAAGGGGGAAGCCTGATAAGGGAATCCCGGAGGCCCGGGCCCAGAGGGGCCCAGGGCTGCCCCATAGCCAAAAAGGCCTAAGGAACCCACAAGGCCCCGGAGGGCACCAAAATTTAAAAGGGAAACCACGGTTGATCTTAGGATGAAACTTTAGGGTAATATCGACCATGCAGAACGCCAAAAAAAAGGGGCATGCAAAACGAGGTGGCCCCGAAAGACCCAAACAAGGTGAAAGGTAAAGAGGTCCCCTGCTCCGGTCTGGCGTAAAATAGGGCACAAATATAACTCCTCAAGTAAAAATTTACCCATTTCATATGCCTCAGTTTAACTTTTCCTTGGACTACTTCAGTAATCGTGAATTTGATGATTATAAACAAAACAAACCTTTGGGCAATAGATAGTTCCATTTCTTTAATGCTTTGAACTATTGCATAAAAATTCCCATCACATACGTAATACTTTCTCTGGCATTTAACTTTTCAATCAAATAGGCAATGGCTTTACCTTCTTAGCTCAACAACACTCCAATGGCAAACTAATAGCATCACAACTAATTCAAATCTTATTGAATGGAAAGGCCAAAACTGGTTGCTCTGTCACCTTCTTCTTCAATAGATCAAAACTCTTCGCTACTCCAGTGCTCCACTCGAACTCTTTTATATCCCCTCTCATTGTTTCAGTTAGGGGTGCACAAATACTAGTGAAGTTTCTAATGAATTTTTTGTAAAAACTTGCCAAACCATGGAAAGATCTCACCTTAGTAGTAGTCCTTGGGGTAGGCCATTCTAGAATCGCCTTCACCTTCTCTGGATCCATCTTGAGACCTTCTGCCGAGACAGAAAACCCCAAGTACACTAACTCCTTCACAAAACTACACTTCTTCAGATTAATCAAAAATTTCTCTTCTCTCAACTTATCAAAAGCTCTATGAATATGGATTAAATGCTCATCCAAAGTCTTACTAAAAATCAAAATATCATGTAGATATATAATAACAAAACTTCCCAGAAACTCTTTCAGTACCTCATTCATGAACTACATGAATGTGCTCAATGCATTGGTTAGCCCAAAAGGCATGACTAACCACTCGTACAGGCCCTCCTTGGTCTTGAAGGCAGTCTTCCACTCATCACCCTCTCAAATCTGGATCTAGTGATATCCACTTTTCAGATCTATCTTTGTGAAGTACTGAGCTCCACTCAAACAATCCATCAGGTCATCCATCCTTGGTAGGGGAAATCTGTACTTGATTGTTATCTTATTTATGGCCCGAGAGTCTGTACACATCCTCCACTCCCCATCCTTCTTTGGTGCTAGTACTGGAGGTACTACATAGGGGCTCAGACTCTCTTGAATCAAACCCTTTCTTAACAACTCCTGAACTTGTCTATTTAACTCGTCATTTTCTATAGGAGTCATTCTGTGAGCTGCCTTATTTGGCAAACTAGCTCCAAGGATCAAGTCAATCTGATGATTGATCTTCCTCATTAGTGGTAAACCCTCAGGTACGTTATCAGAAATAATCTCCTAAAACTCATTCAATAACCCAGAAACTTCTACTGGCACATTCTCACTATCTTCCTTCTCCATTCTAGGAATCAATGCATAACACATATGCTCATGCTTCATGTCTCCTAAAAATTTTCTTCCATCAACAAAACAAATTCTAGCACTATTGCATACCTTTTCTTCGTCCTTCTTCAAGGGTTTCAACTTATGATGGACTCCATCCTTCATTAGGGAATAAGTGTTTGCATGGCCATCATGTACAGCTCGCCTATCAAATTGCCACAAACCTCCCCAACAACATGTGACATGCATACATGGGAATGATATCACATAGTACCTCATCACGATAGCTTCTGATCTTGAACTTCACCAGGCACTACTCATTGACCAGAACTTTGTGGTCTTTCTCCAACCAGGCAATCCGATATGGATGTGGATGCCTTTCCCTTTTCAACTTTAACTTTGTAACCATCTCTTCTGACACTAGATTATCGGTGCTTCCATTGTTAATATTGACATCACAACATTTTTCTTCACACTTGCACCTTGTGCAGAACATATTCTTCCTCTGTTCTGGCTTGTTCTCTTCAGTCACTAGGGCTCTTCTAACCACTAGGGCTTCTCCCTTTTTTGCATCATCTGAATGCTCAGATTGAGCTTCCTCATCTGCATGTGCAACCCTTCTATGACCTTCTAGCCTTTTGTCTGTCCTTCCTTGGTGTTGTGGACATTCATAGGCTCGATGCCCTTCTTCACCACAATGGAAACAAGTTCCTCTAAAACCACCTCTTCCAAGTCCTAGTCCAAATCTTCCTCATCCTCTACCTCTTTGATCACCACTATTTTGATCACGAGGGTGGTAGAAGTTATCATTCCTCTAGCTTCAACCGGTACCCACATCTTCATTTTTCCTTTCATCCTCATTTCGGCTTCTAGAAGATCTTCCACTACCTCTTCCACTTTTTCCTCCTCATCCTTTTTGCTTGTTGTCAAATCTTTTGTTCATCTTCTCCTCAACTTTCAGAGAAAACTGGTATGCATCCTCAATGGTAGTCATTCTGACCAAGCTTAACTCCTCTTGAATGCTCAGTCATAACCCATTAAGATAACTGGCTACCTTCTCCTTGTTGGCCTCTGAATGAACTATTCTAATGATCATTTTATGAAAATATTCTATGTATTCTTTCATAGATCTACTTCCTTGCTTCAACCCTTACAATTTCTTCAGTAGATCTAACTCGTAGTCCACTAGTATGAACTGCTTCTTCAATTTCTCCACCATGCGATCCCAACTGCTGATCTTTCCTTTTCCTCTTCGATTCCTCTCCAACTGGACCTCTTTCCACCAAATATTGGCATGGCCCTTCAGCTTCATTTTTGCAAACTTAACCCGATCTGGGTCCTCTACTTCTTCATACTCAAAATATTCTTCAAGCTTGTTGATCAACTCTTCCGGGTTCAGACTTCCAGAATAACTAGGGACTTCTATTCTGGGTCTCTTTCTGATCTTTGAAATGGCCCTTATCAACCACATCTAGTCTTGATCGATAAGTTCTTCTTCCTCTTCTACATCTAAATCTTCCACCTCTTCTTCATTCTAGCTTTCTCCTCTCCTTCCTGAGTCTAACCCTCTTCTCATTTGTTCCTACAATGCATCAATTTGTCTCTGAAGGGCTCTGAAATGCTCGGCCGCCAATGGATCTCTTCCACCAGCGTTTCTGCCACCTCATCCACCTCTGGCACCACCACGCCTACCATAGAAATACACTCACAAAAAAGAGAATAATATTTTCTATTAAAATATGGAATTCTTACATATAGAGAATTTCAAATCCTCAAGCTCTGTGATACATGCAAATTATAGAATTATAGAAAATTAACCATATCCCCTTTCGCAGCATGCGAATTCTTTTCCCCAAAAAGTTACCCAAAAATCAAAAATCAGCCCATAAATAGCCTCTTTCTAGTTTGGAGCCAAAAATAACATTTGAGATAATATTTTTGGTGGTTTGGCGCTAAAAGTAAATTTTGAAATTCAAAAACGAAGTCCTAATTCAAAAATTGGCAATTTTCCAAAAATCAGCCAACTTCCAGAAGCCATAACTTTTGATTAGGGACTCCATTTTTTGAACTGTTTGCAACGTCGGAAAGGTCTCAGAGTGAAGAATGCGCTAAGAACCCACTTTACTAGATCCAGTGATTTTTGGGCCCATACAGGACTGTTTAGTGCCTCAAACTAGACTCAGAAGGTTTTTCAGGGCAAAAAGTAGAAACTAGAACTTTAATAACTTTAAAACCGTGAATGGTCTTGACCTAATTCTTTCGCCAAAGTTTTTTTTTTCCCTCAAGAACCTTTCCATAAAATTTTTTGAGCAGAAAAAACAGAAAAGCAGTTCTGAAAGTTGGAAACTCTTATTCGACGAAAAGGGTATCCAAAAAAGTAAAAACATCTACAAAAGGAAAACAACCGGAATAAAAATGGAAAACATATTTTTGGGTGATGCAAGATTGCCCTCACACCACTGGATGCTCCTGCATCACATCTGAAAATTAAAAAGACTAAGAGGAGAGGAAAATCTGCACAATATGTTTTTCTCAAATCCATAGATCAACACATGTGGAAGGCATAAAATAAGGAACTTTTATTACATATGATATGACATTCAACAAGACTGAGAGGAGAGGAAAATCTGCACAATATGTTTTTCTCAAATCCATAGATCGAAAAATGTGGAAGGCATAAAATAAGGAACTTTAATTATATATGACATTTGAAAAAAATCTATTGTGCAGATTCAAAACATATTGTGTAGATTTTTCTCTCCTCTTAGTTTTTTTAATTTTCAGATAGAGTGATCTTTATTGAGAATGCTATTTTTTTTCTTCACTTTATAGGTGAATATTATAAATTATTGAAAAGTGAAGGGAAACCTAGAGACAGTAACATAATATAAAAATTTGATTCTTATGCCAATAATAATCATAGCATTGTGAAAAAATTGAGTGTTTGAAACAAGCCTTATATGGGTTCCCCTCCGTTTTGACTTTTGAGGTCGCATATGCTGATAATGGAAGTCTTTGATTGTCCTGTATGCAAGGATAGGTTTTGATGTCAATAATCATATGCCTCATTTGTTATACTGCTAGCATATATTATCTAAGTTCTACTTGGAATACCTCACAACTAAAACTAGTTGTGGATGTGAAAATCTGCATATGGTTAGCATTTTAAAACCAAAATAATCCTCAACATCCCTATGAGATAATGAAACATGTTAGATATGCTAAGTAAGATATTAAAAAAACAAGAAAAACCAAATAAGCATATAGACAACATGAATCAACTTCATCTCATAGTGGATTGGTGTCACATGTGCTAGTGACCCTTTCCCAATCCTTGATCAAAGCTCAATATGATGTACATGCAATGGAGATGATGGGCAAGATGAGTTCTCAAATTAAGAGAGTTACCTTGCATAAAAGTTGTGGAGATGATGGAGATGATGGAGTGAAATGGACAAGATCAATTCTCAAATGAAGAGAGTGACCTTGCAAGAGATTGTGGAGGATTTGCTCAATGTTGAAGCTTCTATTTAAGGATTTTCAAAATGCTAAGTGTTGAAGAGAGACCAATGTGGGACTAAGATTGGACAAATGAAAGAAGGACACTTGTCAAGTGGTGATTGGTTGATGTATGTGCAAGATTTGGGAAGAGTGCCCATGAGAGGAAAAATTTGAATTCAAATTTGAGAGTAAATGCTGAGTAGGGGACAAGAAAATGAGCAATAAATGCAATGTTGGAGGGACAAATCAACTTGTCATGATTTTCAAATTTGAAGGCCATGTTGAGTGAAAATGAGAGTTTTAATAAATAAATATAATTGATTTATTTGTGCAAGTGGCTAAATCTAGATAATGCAAGTGGGTGAGATTAGCATTTAATCAAGATTAGATTAAATAAATGATGATTAGGTTAGTTTGACTTTTATGATTTAAATACTTGATTTATTTAAATCAGAAAAGGATGGAAATGACGTGGAGATTTAATTAAATAAAGCTTTGTTTATTTAATTAAAGGTTGATGTGAGACAAGTTGATTTATTTAATAGTCCTGATTTACCTGGCAAATGGATTTGCTGTGTTTGATTTATTTAATGCGTGGATGAACGTGAATTGGGTTTATGAATGAGCGAATGGATATGAACTAAGTGCATAATGCTAATTTCACGTGTCTAAATTTTTCCCCTCTTTGAAGCAATGTACTTGTCGTGTTGGTTCAAAGAATAACTTGCTGCGATCAAAATTCAAAAAAAATCTGATTTTTTGAATACCCCAATGGAAAGTACACTGGTACATTGCCCCCTCAAGAGATCGAGTGAAAAGATTCGATTTGACGGTCGATCTCACGATAAAGAGGTTCAAAATGGATGGTTATGGATGACGATGCAAATGAGATGATTTTAAGATGCTTAGAATAACAAATCTATATTATGATGATGATATGAATGCACGATCGATGCATGATGGATGCATGATGGATGAAATGGTGATGATGATTAACTATTCATGCTATGATGTTAGTGCAGAAAACGAAGAAATTAGATGATGACAAGAGGATCCAACAAGCCAACATTATGAGAGATGATGATGAAAAATGATGATGAGAAATGGATGATAGATGGATGATTTGCTTATCAAGGATTGGGATTTTAAAAGGATCACTTACTTTATGTTTGATAACACGCCTAAGCACGATGCATCAAGGTATAAAGGACCAGTATGGCGGTGTACTTAGTGTGATGGACTTTGACTCGACAAATACATAGGAGTATTCTTGTTCACACTTGACATACAAAAACCTTGCTAGGCTGCACTTTAGAAGTTTCAAACATCTCAGACCAAAACATGGAAAAGTATAACCAATCAATGCAATAGTCAACAAGCTATCTAAAAAATCCTCTATACATATCTAACAAAGCAAGTATTCGCCAAGTTATTTTACAAGAACGTCCAACAAGCACAACAGACAAAAGATAATGATCATTGCCCCATTCCTATCTCTCTAAATCCTTCGTTCAGATATCATTGAGAGGTCCTCGGACCGAACACAATAAGATAAATCAAAAGAAAAGATCAAGTATGCAAATAAGCCAATGTTCTTCATACCTTCATCCAAAGGGATTTGTTTTGATAGGATAAGAATCCAAAGTGATATCCAAAATGATGCCCATTGTCGGAACGATATATCCTAGGACATGCATTGTATAGGATGATGATAGTTTGATAAGTTGATTGATAGGCTGTTGATACAAAGTTGACTGACATGTTTGTGATTGATCAAGAGTTTGATTTTGTTTTAAAGGTTTGTTGTTTCGACTTTGATTTTACGATTGAAGTTTTCTTTTTTCTGATTGTTGTGATTGTCTCTGTTTGCGTTGCCAAAGGATGAAGGTGATGATTAGTTTATTATGGATGATTGATTATTGTAGGTGCAAGCGAGATGAGACAGATGAATTTTTCAAATATTTGGATTTTTTTGACGTTTTACAATGTTTTGAGGCTATTTTTGGTGTTTTTCGAGATTTTACAAATGTTTTGATTTTTGATTTTTTTTTTGAATGTTTTTGGATTTTGTTGTGTTTTGAATGTTTTTGGATTTTTTTGTCTTGGGGGCTGATCAAAGATTAGCCTTGCCTACCTTTAAGCTTAGAGACAACGTAGTTCGGATTTCAATGTTTTTGATGTTTTTTGCTTTTTGAGTGTTTTTAGACTTTTTTAAATTTTTTTTTTTGATGTTTTGGATGTTTTTGGATTTTTTGATTTTTTGGATGTTTTTGGATTTTCGCATGATTTTGATGATTTGGATATGGATATGTGAGATGATATCAGTTCTCTGTTTGAGGATTTTGTTGATGACCAAGCTAAGGTTGATTGATTGGATCGATGGATGGATGATGATGATAACATTGTTGAGGATACACAACAATGCAAGGATTTGATTGATCTGGATTAATGGCAATAACATTGTTGACGATGCACAACAATGCAAGGATAGTGTTAAGGAACACAAGGATTAGGATGGATATCCCAAGATGATGGATTAATTGGATTTGATTGATCAGTATTGTTGAAGCTTGATTTGAAACAAAAGATGTTTGAATGATTTGATGTGACATTGATGTGCAAACTAGTTACAACTGATAGTGATTATTTGGATTGATGTTTGATTGAAAGATAAAGCTTTGATAAGGAATGTTTGTTCGTCAAAATATGCCATGGGCTAGTGATTTGGATTTTTGCTCACAAGTGGTGGACCAGTTTGATTTCACGTTTGCCAATGTCCAGATCACCACATAAGTTGAAGGACATAGACCAAGATTTATTCTCAAAGCAAGATGTACATATCTGCCCCCAATGTCTAGCAATGTATGGAATGTGATGGGATGGATGCTTGGATAGGTTTATGGATGGATGGATATGGTAGCACGCAAAGGATACCAAGGATTATCTTGTGATAAGATAAGGTGTTTGGATAAATGATGCTCATTTGGATAATGCTTCATGGCTCAGATAATGCTGCATAGGATAGGATCAATGAAAATAACCCATGTCAAGATGTTTACCATAAACAAGCATAAAGTGTGCACCAAAATCTTATCAAGATCAAGAGAACTTGGATGATGGACATAGTGGATAAAAATGGATTGGATATATGGTTAATGGACGAATGGATTTATTATGGATGAGATGGATGGAATGCTCGATTTATTATGGACGGGATGAGATACTTTCATCTAAACTGGTTCACGTAGATGCTCAATTCCACACATGATGCCTGTTTGCTAGGTTTTCATCATGGTATTGCCCAAAGCACCACCAAAGTGGTTTTCACTAGAGGACAATTTTTTTTCTTTACTGTTTTCAATCCTTTTTCTATTTTTTTTGGATTTTCATATTTTTTGATTTTTTTGGTTTTTCTAAAATATTTTAGGCTCATGCTAAATCACAAGGTGTTGTTGATGTAGATGCCCCTATCATAATGTGTCATCGATATCCTGCTTGAAGAAGTTGCTTTGCTAAGATACATGCACTTGAATACAACTTTTGATATTCTTGATCTTCTTTGTCGATACTGGAGTTGACTTTGTCTTTGTGCGCACATTGCGATAGAGTGCCTTCAGAATCCTTATGATGAAGGGTCATTGCCAATACATGGTCAATGTGAGAATTGGATATCATGTGTGGAGGCATGGATGGAGTGTGTTTAGGGATAAAAGATGGATCGGTTGACTGTTTGGAACCCTTGACTCTCCAAACTTGGGAAGATGAGCAATGATGGGTGGATACGGAAGTGTGCATGGAGTCAGGACCAACTGCTTGATACACTTTGTATGTTGCTTGAGAAACCTGCTTTTGCTTTTGTGGACGTCTTTGATGGATATATTTCCCTTTTTTATTTTGCCCCATAGTTTCTTTGACTGATGGAGTTTGATAGGGATGATCTTTCTTTGTATGCTTTGGTATCCATGCATATTTGATTTGTCCATTATGCTTCTCAGCTTCTTTTGATTTGATAACATTCTTTGTGCTTTCATTCAAATATTTCTTTTGATGTTGGTCCCAATTCGTGGATGGGGTGATGGGTGGATGAAGATTCATGGCGTGGCTAGTTGTAGTATTGGCAAATGTTTCACCATAAAGATTCTTTGTGCTCCCTATGTTGATGTTTGCTTGAGATGAGGTTGCCCCCAGTATGGTGGTAGTAGCACCTTCGTTCCTTGATTTTGTTTGCTTCGAGGTGTTTTGTTCGGTAAACGTTCTAACGAATGACCACTGTAGATGACATTAGTTGAATTTGCTACTTGGCTAACTTTGGATGTTCTATCTGACTTGTTTCCTTGAGCGGATAATGATGGATATCTTTATTCATGATGTCCTCAATCTGAGTTTGGGACATATTCGATCCTGATGTTGACAACTCCGTTTGATTGTAGGAGTTAAGAATCTGCTCTTTTTGTGTAACACAATCTTGTTCTAGATGAAGATCATCTACGTGTCCATCCATAGAAAGCATCTCATGGGTAGATGGAGGAGTAAGTGCTATGCGGATATTATCATCTTGCATAGATAAGAAAGTATCCATTAGATTATTGTAGTATCTTGAAGATACAAATTCTTGATCTTGAATGATTTCAGAGTTTCTTTCGATATGCTTTGGATCAAGCTCTTGACATGGGTCAGTTTCAAAGGATGGATCGCTTACAAATGGTGCTTGGATATCTTCATTAGACATGGTAAGTGGTTCAACATCCTCAAGTGTTGAGTTTAGGGTTCCTTTAGTATCTGTAGCCATGATGTCGAAGGATGTCAATATGTCTTGGGAAGGACCATTGCAAGACTTTGGTGAAGGATTTTGATTATGTTTTGGAATAAATTCTTGAGATATATCCTCTAACTCATTAGGTGATGTAGAGACATTTTTGACATAATCATTGGTCGATGCCTCATTGGATGAGATGAAAACATCTTTATTGATGGATAGATCTTGATCATTGTTTTCAACAATTGTGGTGGAGAGATTGACAATGCTATCATTGTCCCCAATAGCAATTATCTTTTGATCAATCAGGTCTTGGATGAGATTTTTTAGTCGAATACAACTTAATGTTGTGTGTCCCTTTGTTTTGTGATAATCACAATGGTGCTCCTCATTATACCCTGGTGGTTTAACTAGGGGTTCTCGATAGTTCCCATAGATGGGGAGCTTGATGAGATTTTCTTGTACCAATTGTTGCAAGACTAATTTGATTGGTCTCCCAAGTGGTGTGTATTGTCGCTTGTTTCTTTGTGAGATTTTTACTTTAAGTTGACCTTGTGGTGATTGATTTTGGAGATGTGGTGATCGATCTTCAACATGTGGGGGTTGGATTTGTTGATGTGGTTGACCTTGATATCTAACTTCTTAACCTTGGAGATATTGTTGTGGTTGTGAACACAACTCAATGCTTTGCTGACATGGATTAACCAATGGAAGATTGTATTGATTTTGAAGAGAAGATATCTATTTGCCCAAAATTTCAATTAGTTTGGCATGTGAAGCAAGTTTCTCTAGTGAAATTTGATCTTGATTTTGAATTTGACTCCCTTGATTTGGCTTTTGTTTAAGTGGATTTAGGATGTGTAGTTGTGTTTGATTTTGGACAACATTCTGATTTGTGATGATGGGTAGAAATTGACCATTGCTCATGTTTGGAATACTTGTGCTTGGTAAATTCTCATTTGGCTTGTAGGGATTTGATGAGATGACATTGTTTGTTTCAAGGCTCATACATTGATTGTTCGGTTGACAAACTTGTAGGTTTGGACTTGGATTTATCATCGGGAAATGTGTTCCAATCTTTGATTTGGGCATACTCACACTTGTTGTTCTATTGACATTTGTCGAAGGTAATGGTCCCATGTATGGATTGTATAAGTGTGAGTTTTGATAATCAATCGACATTGTAAGGCTTTGAAGATTCAATTGATTTAGATTACTCAAGATGTATGGATCAAGTTTGTATTCCTTGTTCTCCTTGTGTTTTGACCTTGTTACAAAAGTGACCTCTAAGGTTCTTAGGACTAATGATGAGATGAAGGATGAAAGGTGCAAATGATATGAGTGTCGAACGTTTAGGAAATTTGGATCAATGCTAGACTTAGGGTTTGATTTTGATTGGTTGATTTGGATGATGAACTTGTAAACCCTAAGATGTTGGATGTGATCTTAGGATGAACTTGTTCAAAGGATGACTAATTCAATCAAATATATGAGAAAGGATGCATTCCCATACATCTAACTAAACGAGGTGATTTTGATTTTGATGATGTGCCTAAGTCTAGAATGATGTTTTTAAAAGCTCTAAAGTTGTTTGGATGGATGAAGATGACAAATGTTTAGATGGATTAAGTGTTTGATTTGATCCTAAGAGACTTAGAGAGACTTTGTTTACTAGGCCAAGGTATTGAAGAACACACTTTTCTCTAAGAGTAGTTCAAATCAAAAGACCAATGTTTGCTCGAAAGACGATAAAAAAGATAAACAAGCACATGTGTGGGGTCCAATTTGTTATCTTTGCTTAATGAGTACTTTTTACCACAAACACACTTCTTGATTAGGTTTCAAACTGAATGTCCCATGTCACAACTTCTTTTTGTCCCACAAAATGCTATGTGAAAGTTCCAAGAAATTAGGACAAGGGTTGCCTAATGTTGACCTTTGTAGGAGCAAATTAAGATGTAAACCCAATTACTTAGAAACCTCTAAGGACATAATCCCAAGGGTAAGCAATAGTTCTTGGGTTTTGTCAAAGGTATTTGCTCTATCTAAGGGGTTTGAAATTTTGATGATGATGTTGAATGATGGTTTTCCAATGTTTTCGATAAACACACTATGTTTTCAAACAAGCAAGTACAAACCCTATGGATGTGTAAGACAATATTTGTTGAATCCCCACTTGGACAAGTCCAGCTATGCTTATCTTTAGCGAATGGTTAGATGCTTGACCCCACTGGCTTCCCTCCATGACTCATTAAAGTCAATTGGGGCAGCCAAGCATCAACACCCATGAAACTCCCATGGCATTTTTTCCATCTCTACTAGAAGACCGTAAAAGTGTGGGGCAGCTTCAGAATGACCGTTCTTGCACCAACAAATAGATTGAGGATTTTGGAAAATTCTAGCACATGGGTTCTAGTAAGGACTTTCCCTTCATGGAGATTGACCCATTCAGCAAGAGTCCCTTTTCGGATCCATCTTGTCGGAGCCAACCGCGTGATAATGGTGTTTAACCAATACCCACATTTATACCCCAGCTGGAAATACTCTTGGCTTTAGAGTGTTACCGGTTGAGTCATTCCCTTGGGTGAGTACTTTTTCCCCAAGGCAGGCCCTCTAAGATAAACAAAAGAAAACAAAAGCACAATCCATAACTCTATCAATCTTTGACAGCACAAAGAAAGAGAATATACGTGAAAATGCCCCTACTCACACTCGCACAAGATATTGTTCAATTTTAAGCCCAAATCAAAGTGTGGAGGTGATCACTTTATCTTACGCCAAAATCACCAAAAAGGCCTTTTGATTCTCAAGATCGCTTGGAAGTGTGAGAGAAGCACATACATCCTTTTCAATGACTTTAGTTTAAGTAAGTAACCAAAAAACAAGGCAAACACACATTCATTTTATCCTTCCAAAGCAATTGTTTGATTCGTTTTAAGCACCAAATGAAATATGAAGATTGCTTGTCCAATTTTTAGCCCAAAATGAAATCTAGTAAGTGTCTAAGCTTGAATTTTAACCTTTTACGAATGGAAAAAATCAAATTGTTCTTTTTAGACCCAAAGGAAAATTAGTGTCCTAGGAGTGAAAAGGTAACAATTTCGTAAAGAAGTGTTGAACAAACACTTAAAGCGTTTAAAAACACTTTGAGTTTTCAAAAAAAAAATCCTCCTTTTGTTTTCCTTGTGCCTTGTGCCTTCGTTGTTCATTTGTACCTTTGTTGATTTTCAGCTTTGTACCTTCTTCGCTTTTCTTGTTTTCACGTTGTACCTACCTCATTTTCCTATAAGATGGAAAAGACAATAATGTGAGGATTAAGTTTGTTTTTAATCATTGATTTCAAACAAAAGAATGGTTTCAAATGAAAAAAAAGACTTAATGATTTTAAAATATTAAACAAATCATCGATAAGAATCTTTATTTCCAAAATATTTTCACCATATTAAAGCCTCGAAAATACATGACAAAGATTAATGCACTCCAAAATCAGATAACTTATGTATTAACTAGTGTAGATAAGTAATGAATTTGTAGCGAGTTAATGCAGTGATCATTGATTTAATGCAAAAATGTTAAAAAACACATTGGTTCCTTTGTCATGATGATGTCTTGATTCTCGTTGACTAAGCTTCTCCAGATGTTACAGCTTGAATAATAATTCTCTAAGAGCCTACATCAAGAATGATCAATAAATGAACCCTACAACACGTATTAGTCTGATTCTTTAGTATTGAAATTTGAAAATCCCAATTCTCCTCGCAACTTCCTTTGTACGCCATCTCTACCTTTTTATTTTGAATTAGTGTCCAATGCATCTAAGGCTAGGCATATAATTTCATGGCGACCTTGGACACTCCAACAATCTTCTGCCAAATCATATTAAATTTTCCTTCCTGCAGAAAGTGATACTTTATTCTCATTATTAAAGTTTACTGATCATTATACGCAGTATCACACCCTCCATTAAATGTTTACATGCTTTGTCTATGACTCCTCAATCAATGCTCACATCACAGCCTTACTTCACATGTAAGATGACCCTAACTCTACTACATTCAATTGATATTAAAGAAATAGAGACTTGATAGTGCAGAGCAACTTTTATTAAATGGGGAGTTTGATAGATTACCAACTTACGAGAGCATCATCTCTACTGGTTCCTTTTGGTGAGGCATTTTGAAGAAACCTGCAGAAAGATTGGGTATGCCATAAATAGATCACTTGAACTATTGGACTGAACGCTTATGTGGAATTATGGACAACTGCCCAATACAACTAGCATAACAGGTAATATGGATATGGACAACAAATGACACCTGGTCAAGGCCTATGATCTAGAAGGTCGTGGCTATCACTAACAAAGGTGACTTGAGAGTTTGAAACTTATTTGGTTATTGGCTCAAGAAATTTTCTTTCAATGAACAACTTGAATGTGAAAAACCGTGCCCACACAATCATGACTAGCACACAATGATTATAGGACCATAACCCTTTACGCCAAATCTGCACATAGCAATCGAGTATGCTGGCCAATGGTTGTTTGGGCGTAGCTGGATATCTCCTCTGGAATAGCACAGGGGATGTTTGAATCAATTGAGTGAAATGATGCATCGCTATTGTGAAACAAATACAGATAAAAGAACACCTGAAGGTCACTGCGCGAAAGGGAAGTGGTTAGATACAATCTACAGACAAGTACCAAGCATAAATACAAAGAGAAGGTTTTTTTTTTATCAGATGTTGTAGTTGCAACAACACAAGTTGACGTATATGCAGAATGTGGAACGGTTGATTGAGACAGCTCTTGTTTTCACTGACCACCCTCTCGTCAAATCTCATTCATATTATAATCTTGTGCGATCTTATCATAGTGAGGGTGATTACAACTTATTGACTGCCACTACATGGCGTCAATCCAGGAAAACTCGCCTAAAATTTTATTAAACAAAAAAAAAACTTTTCAAAAAGATGCAAATTGGTATGGAAAAGGTCGTATTCCACAAAATGTGAGAGCAGGAATGGGCACATGAACTTAAAGAAATGTAGACGCATAGACAAGGCGTGAGAACTATTTGACAGTGTGCCTCAGAGAAATGTGATCTCATGGAATATAATGTTTGCAAGATATGCACAAGGTGGATTGAAGACCATAAAAAAGGTACATGCTTTTTGCGTAGGAGACATATTACATTCACAACAACAGAGGTTTATGTAGCGCTGGGGAAGTTGGTTTGGCGGATGAAGTAGCAAGGTGTTTCTAGATTCTTGCATGGCATTATTAATATACGTATGCAAAAGAGTAGACACAAGACACTAAACTGTTTGATAGGAATGCCTCAAAGACATGGTTACCAACAATACAAAGTTGGTACAACCATATGTTAAAAATGATTTACTAAAAAAAAGATTTCCTACCTGCGCCAATATGAAAACTTTGCTACAAGGTATGGCCATCCATCAGAGAATTATAAATCCAGAGAGTGCAATAAATGCAGAAACTAACTTTCAATCATAAGCAAAAAAGCATTTATATTCAAATCACCATAGTTAAAATAGACCTGCGCAAATATGAGAACTTTGGTATAGGGTATGGCCATCCATCAGACAATTATGAATCCAGAGCGTGCAATAAATGTAGAAACTGACTTTCAATCAGAAGCAAAAAGCATTTATATTCAAATTATCGTAGTTAGAACAGTTGAGAGATAAATAAGAGATGATTTCAACTTTCATGTAGATAGATCACCCCAAGCCTTAAAATTTATCAAAAGAAAACAAAATAGATTTTTTTTATTCCTACGGAAACTTCAGCCCTCCTTCTAGTGCCATAATGTGGATGTGAAAATCTGCATATGGTTAGCATTTTAAAACCAAAATAATCCTCAACATCCCTATGAGATAATGAAACATGTTAGATATGCTAAGTAAGATATTAAAACAACAAGAAAAACCAAATAAGCATATAGACAACATGAATCAACTTCATCTCATAGTGGATTGGTGTCACATGTGCTAGTGACCCTTTCCCAATCCTTGATCAAAGCTCAAGATGATGTAAATGCAATGGAGATGATGGGCAAGATGAGTTCTCAAATTAAGAGAGTTACCTTGCATAAAAGTTGTGGAGATGATGGAGATGATGGAGTGAATGGACAAGATCAATTCTCAAATGAAGAGAGTGATCTTGCAAGAGATTGTGGAGGATTTGCTCAATGTTGAAGCTTCTATTTAAGGATTTTCAAAATGCTAAGTGTTGAAGAGAGACCAATGTGGGACTAAGATTGGACAAATGAAAGAAGGACACTTGTCAAGTGGTGATTGGTTGATGTATGTGCAAGATTTGGGAAGAGTGCCCATGAGAGGAAAAATTTGAATTCAAATTTGAGAGTAAATGCTGAGTGGGGACAAGAAAATGAGCAATAAATGCAATGTTGGAGGGACAAATCAACTTGTCATGATTTTCAAATTTGAAGGCCATGTTGAGTGAAAATGAGAGTTTTAATAAATCAATATAATTGATTTATTTGTGCAAGTGGCTAAATCTAGATAATGCAAGTGGGTGAGATTAGCATTTAATTAGGATTAGATTAAATAAATGATGATTAGGTTAGTTTGACTTTTATGATTTAAATACTTGATTTATTTAAATCAGAAAAGGATGGAAATGACTTGGAGATTTAATTAAATAAAGCTTTGTTTATTTAATTAAAGGTTGATGTGAGACAAGTTGATTTATTTATTAGTCCTGATTTACCTGGCGAATGGATTTGCTATGTTTGATTTATTTAATGCACAGATGAACATGAATTGGGTTTATGAATGAGCGAATGGATATGAACTAAGTGCATAATGCTAATTTCACGTGTCTACACTAGTATTGGATAAATGCCCAATATGTCATATTCCATGTCTATGAGGGGTGCTTAGTAGCTAACTAAGAACTACATGTACTGTGACATACATTGGATTCATTTCTAGATACAAACAGAGAATAACCCATGGTGAATTTGATTTCAACCTTCCTATCACACCTACAATTTTTTTTTCCAATTTTGAACTTTGTTTGGGTAGATGGTATAACATCTCATAGGTTGTTCAAGCAAAACTTGGACTTAAGTTACAAGTAGTAAGTTTGATTCTAAATTTCCTTTTCATAGTTGGCTTGTATGTAGTAAATGTGGTGTATTGGATGTTAAATCAGTTTTAAACTCTAATATGTAATACATATTAATGGAGGAGCATTCAGGTATAAGAGCAGTCAACATCTCACAAAAAAAATTGTTCAGGGATATCTGTGAAGATTGGCTGCAAATCCTTTGACAAACAAATTTTTTAATGCATACAAGAATAAATGTTGAAGGTTTTAGAGGTAGACCTCTTATGAATTAATTATTAGCTATTAGTTTTAGGGAGATACTTTGGTAAGGGAATTTGGGTAGTTATTGAGAGAAATGTAATTCATAGAAATAAAATACTTTTTAAACATTTGCAATACACATTGTAAATGTCCCAAAGAAATATAACATTTATTATTATTGCTATTCAACAATAATATAATCTGTCAATTTTCTTTCTACTGTGAAGTGGCAGGGAATTGTTGAGTTTGTAAAAGAAGACACAAATAAACAATACATATGGCTGCAAATAACTAAAAATGGGGTAAATTTTAGTCTAGCTACTTGCTACTTTGCTCCAAAAAATTCAAAGTTTTATAAGAAGCGGAATTTAGACAATGAAGATCCGTATGCATCACTAAAAAAAGATATCTCTACTTTTAACATACTTGGAGATGTGGTTTTAATGGGTGATTTAATGCAAGGACAACCAATAATCAGTCTCTTCAGTTGAGCAGTGAAGAAAAAGGGGAGAATAATCCTTTATGGTTGGAGGAAGGTGGTGGTCTCCATTGGGAAAGAACATTTCAAGATGATAATGGCACTGTGAATTCATTTGGGACTGAATTACTTGCACTTTGTAGTTTCTTTGGCATGGTTATTTGCAATGGGGTGAGAGATTGGCCGACATTTGGGGGAGTCACTTGCAAGACTTACAATGGTCAAAGTGTGGTTGACTACGTGGTTTGCTCTCAAAGTTTTGGTTCTAGGCTACTAGAGTTTGACATAGACGACTATCCTATTGAGATGAAATCTGACCACTTTCCCCTTTGGGTTAAGCTTCACATTTCTCCAATTAGTCAGGACAACAAGCAATTTCAACACATGCAAAAAAAATCCCTTCCCAAGGGTAAAATCCTCATAAATCAGGATTTAAATAAAGAAATATTTAATGTTGTTCTTAAGCAGCAACTCCATGATTTGAAGAATGAGGGAGAGATTAACTCTATTAAAGAGGCTGATGCCCATATTCACAACAATTTGTTGATCCCAATAATCAACAAAGCATTAAATGCATGCAAAAGGTCTCTTCCCGAGGTGGGGGCTGCAAACACATTTCCAAAAAATCTGTGGTATGATGATGAGTGTAAGGAAGCCAAGAGATTGCTAAAGGAGAGTGATATGGACAAAGAATACAAGAAAAAATATGTAAAATTAGTGCAATAAAAAAAAACTGAGTATGTTAATGAAAGAAGGAAGGAGCTAATCTCGCTTGGGAAGCATAATCCTAAAGGCTTTTGGAGGGAACTGCAACAAAATAAAAAAAAATTGGAAAAAAATATCACAAATGCCCAATGATTAGAGTATGCTAGGCTCCTTTATGAGTGGGTCCACAAGAAAGGCTATCCTTCACTTATTAACACATCAATGGAACTATTCACCATGGATGATACTAAATAGGGAATAAAGAAGTTAGCAAGTGGGAAAGCGTAGGACATAGATGGGATATAGGCTGAATTTTTAAAGTGGGGAATTGAAACTCTTGCTCCTTACATAACAAGAATTTTCAACAATGTCAATCAAGAAGGCTTTCCTTTGGAGTGGACTACTAGTGTGGTCATTCCTTTGTTTAAAAGTGGTGATATCAATAACCCATCTAACTACCACACAATTATGGTTAATCCTATATTTGGCAAGCTCTTTGGGAGCATGGTTGAGCATAGGATCAGCAACTGGGTAGAAAATAAGGGAAAAAGGGAAAAGGGGCAGGTAGGCTTTAGATCTAGGCACTCTACCATTGATCACTGCATCACCCTTAGGCACTTGATTAAGAAGATTTGGGACTGCCAGGGTGAGGAAGCTTATTGCTATTTTGTTTACTTCAAGAAAGCTTTTGACATAGTGCCTAGGGACAAACTTTGGAATAGGATGGAAAAATTAGGCATTCCAAATGTGTACAGAGCAGTTGTTCATAGGTTATATGAGAAGGTTAATGCTAAAATCAGAACAAGTGAGGGTGTGTCAGAGTGTTTTGGCAGCAAAATTGGAGTTAAATAGGGCTACCCTTTATCTCCCATGCTTTGTGGGCTTTACATTGATAAGTTGGAAGCTTGGTTAAGCAAGGATGGAGGGGACGGTATCTAATTGGCAGGCTATGTAGTGAAATTACTTCTATATGCTGATGATCTTATTTCGATTTCAAAAAAAACTTATGGGTTAAGAAAACATTTGAAAGCTTTAGAACACTTATGTCAGGAAGTGGGGATGCACCACCAAAACCAAAATCATGATTTTCTCTTTGAATAGAAAAGAAAAATAGCATATCTTTCTTTTTGAAGGTAGTTCGCTTGATATAGTGAAATAATACAAGTATCTTGGGATTGATTTTCACCATAAGCTCAGTTGGGAGACTTGTAGAGTGAAAAGGAAATAGGGAGGTTGGAAAGCCTCTTTCCTACTGCAAAACAGATGTAGGAAAATAGAACTTTGGGATTGGAAAACCAAGAAAACTCTTTTTGGTTTACTTGTCACACCAGTTCTACTTTATGGGTGTGAAGTGTGGGGAAGCAATATGTCAAAGTGCAATTGGAGACAAATAGAAAGAATCCAAAACCACCTAATAACAAGCAATCTCAAAGTTAAGGCCATGATCCCATATGAAATTCTTTTAGCTGAAGTAGTGGATTTTCCCTTGGAGGCATCGATGATAGCTCGATTGATAAGTTATCTAAAGAAGATTGAAAACATGGACAACCACTGGTGGCCCAAAGTAGTTATGGAGGAGGCAGTAAACCATAGAAAGAAAATCTAGATGAAGCAAAACAACAAGTGGCTGAACAAGTGGGACATCAAATTACAAGAGTGTCTCAATGTTCACCAATAGTGAAATAAAAAATTACGTGAAGGAAAAATTTAGGACTGCCATGTGGTCAAATTAGATTGGGCAAAAAAAAGCATTCTACGTCAAAGAGTTTAACCTAACAAAGGATCATGGTGAAAAAATGTATTTAGGGGCTGCTATTAAAGGGAAAGCGAGGGTGTTAGTTGCACAACTGAGGAGGGGATCACATCATCTTAGATGTGAGACCAGTAGATGGAAGTCTCCTAAGGAAACATGGGAAGAAAGAACCTACATATTCTACAATAAGGGGGTCATTGAGACGGAGCGACACTTCTTCATGGAATGCACAACTTATGAAGACATCTGTAAAAAGTATGCAAATAGTTTGTGTATGGATGATATGTAGGAGTTATTTGAGGAGGATAAGATCAACTAGATGGCCAACCTTCTAGTCAAAATCAATAGTAGGAGATTTGATTTAGAAAAGAGTATGATAGAAAATTAAGTTGTGTCTTGGTCCCATAGACTATTTAGTCTCGTGGACGTCATTAAAATCTTTCATTTTCATTTTCATTTCATTTTATCAACGGTATCAGAGTGAATAGATCATGTGCCTATGAAATTAGGAATGGGGGTAGCTGTTGACCACATTCAATAGGAACGAGTGGAGAGCTGGTTGTATTGATAGTTAATGAATTTGCAATTGCCATTTTGAAGGAAAAATGCATTGAAAAAGGTCCCTTCACTTTTATTTACAACTTATCTAGAAATTGACCGAGAGATAGAAATTGGTATGTCATCCTAGTGTTGACCTTGTCTGTAGATTCCAGTAGCCTGAAGTTAATTCAACCTAGGATTTTGACATATATATATGGATTTCAATATATATATTGCTAGAGTTACTTGACTCGGCTAAGTTGAGCCATTAGGTCCATTTAAATATCTCAATTATTTGACAATGCTCAATTTGGTAGATTTAACTAAGGTCTATGAGAGAACCTTGGGTAAATTAAAATAATAAATATCTAAAGGTGAATAAATAAATTAAGTTATATAATCAAATAATAAAATTATGAATTATATAATTGATAGCTACATTGTTAAAATAACAACAATTTAAAAACAATGAATAAATAAACACTCACCATGAATATTATCTAAAAGAAAATAGATAGGCATTGAAAAGAATAAAAAAATAAAATAAAATAAACCATAATTTGAAATGTCATTCACTAAATTGACATTTAAAAGGGACATATAAACTAAGATTCCCATCAAATTAAATAAAATGAAGAAAGAAATAAAGTCTATCATTGAGCAAATATGAAAAGGAAAAGAGAAGGACGTAGGAAATGAAGGAGATTTTATTTTAAATCTTCTCCTTCATTTTCCTGTATCCTTCTTGACCAACGAGGAAGAAGTTTGGTGAGGAGGAGGACAACAGAAGCATTAGGAAGCCTCACAACCTCTACAACAACTGTCAATGGAAGGAAAGAACTTTGACTAGCATGTCATGGAGAAACTCATCCCTCTTTCCTTAAATTGACTTGCAAAGGTCTCATTTTGGAAGAGAAACGGGGGAAAGAGAAAAAAAAAAAGAACAAGGGTGTGGTTGTTTCAAAGGCCTGGACAGGTTTTGAAAAGGAGACCAAAGCTAGGTGGCTAGGGCATTCTTCTTTGCTTCTTCAAGTCATCACATATTAGGTTTTATCTTCCTTTCTTTTCTTTTGCAATTAATCTTTTGTGATACGTTAAATTTAATGTAAAACTATATTGGCCTTCAAAATCTTAATTTCTTTTAAACTTTTGGAAATGGTCTTTGCCCTCTCACCTCTTTTAGAGTTTTATTTGAGAAATTATTGGGAAATGAAATTTCTTGGTTTACAATAGAAGATAAATTATAAGAGCAGGGGCAAAATTTGAAGCATAACATTGCTAGGTTGCACAATAATAGCTAAAACATAAAGCATTATGATATGTGACAATGGGGTACTATAGAATTTTTCTCTAATATGGGTTTTCTTTTGTAAAATCTAATGTTGTTGTTCCTTTCATTAGCTTGGCATCTTGTGTAGTACTTGAAAATTAACATTGATTCTCCTACCCTCTTATTGCTCTTACCCTTACCTAGCATGCTATTTATTTCACCCATTTTCAAGATTTAAAATAAAATAGAAGTAAATTTCTTACAGCTACAGGAAACTTAACTCTATAGAATGCTTAAGGTAGCACTTGTACAATAGTAGAATAAGATTCTTTTTGAATCTTTTAGCTGCTGAAAAGGGAAATATGGACTAAATGATTAAGCCATAGTTTTACATTTCTATACATTTACAAGGATGCCTTATAACTAATATAGAATTCAGGCATATCAGGGAAATGATAAATTTAAGTTATAATATAATCTTCGTGGCTAGAGGTTTTGTTTGTCTTTTTAAATTGAGGTGTGTTCAACTTCTTGTTTTGTATTGGAATTGATGAAATTAGTAGGGCAGAAAATGAGTTAACAAAGGATGGGAGTATAGAGTTATTTAGTCGGATTTGAAAACATGAAACAAAATAACATGCTAGTAAAGATTGGATAATGGTAGAAATATTCCTTTTACAAGTGTATATATTTCATGTTTATAAATATAAGGAAGAGTAATTAATATCTTGCTCTTAAGTAGATTTGGGAAAGGGAAACAATTATATATGCATACTTAGATTGTTGTCCCATAAGTGGGAATAGCTGCTCACCTAATAACCATAGGTGTTGTTGTGTTGAAAATAAGCTTGGATTGGCTGTGGCAACTCATTCTAGTAGGATTTAATAGATGCCAATTAAGCTCAGTCCGTTGGGTTATTTAGACTCATAGGAATATGTCAACTACATTGGAACTATATTTAGTTCTTAACTTCACTAAACAACTCAATAAATTACTCTTGAACAATGTTTCCTATAGACTTTAAGGGACTATTTTTGCTTATCAAGTTC
Organism: Sequoia sempervirens; assembly: GCA_007258455.2. NCBI lineage: Eukaryota > Viridiplantae > Streptophyta > Pinopsida > Cupressales > Cupressaceae > Sequoia > Sequoia sempervirens. Next base: position 23,069 of record VDFB02064363.1, read on the forward strand.
AATGCTAATCAAATTAGATACAAAGGAATAAGCTAACTCATTCTTCTAGTGACTAGTGGTCTGATTTTTCCTTAAGCAATGGTGCTGGTAAAATCTATGCAAATAAATGGAAATATGTTAGATATTTTCTCTAGGTGAAATCTTCTCAAAACTAGGGCTTGGTTAGTTGATAGGATAGTCATTCATTTCAGTGTTCATAGTTGTTATGAATAGTTTATTGATAGGGAAATCCTTTTCAATTGAATGAATACTCCAATGGCTTCTAAGAATGCATCCCTTACAAGTTTACATCTTAATTTACTCCTTAAGGATAGTAAGAATTAGGGTATACTATACAATGGGATGAGGAGTTACCTCACCCTCTATCATAAGGAGTCTAAGAGTATGTATTGCTCTTAGCAAAATAACTAGTAATGCCATACATGACTGCAATTAAGATGGGAACCTATTGAGCTTGAGTTGGAACCTACTTCAAGTCCAATGCTAAGCTTGAGCTAAGGAATAGTACTTGCTCGAGATGGATGGTAGTCTAGGAGTAGTACTAGGCTCAAGATGGTCAAAAGACTAGGGGAAGTATATGCTTGAGATGGGTAATAGTCTAGGGGTGGTGCTAAGCTGGAGACATACAGGGTCTAGGGGTGATACTAAGGTCGAGATGGACATTAGTCTAGGGGAATCAATAAACTAAAGATGGACAAGAGTCTATAAGAAATACTCAACTCGAGATGGTCATTAGTCTAGGAGCATTCCACAACACTCATGGTTACCCTTGGTTGCTTAGCCAATTAGATGGACAACCAGAAGGTGGATTCCCAATAAGCTCAAGTAGATAAAACTAACTCCTTATGAATTCTTGTAGCTGTTGAAAAAGGAATTATAAGCTTACCATAGCTAGGTGCACCTTGGGAAGAGGGTCACTAGGAATACATTTTTGCTTATAGCTTATGAGCTAGAATGACAACTCTCTCTCTCTCTTTCTCTTGTCACAGGCCATATAATTCACTTAGAGGGGTGGATAGGGTTGAATCCACTTGGTTGGGATTAGTTTTCACCCCACCACGACTGGAACGAGTGGGGTCTTGATGATAAAACAATTCACCATCATGAATTTTTGTGCAATCTAGTTAGTAGCATTCTTTTTCATTAAGGCAACAAGTTGTGCTAATGGAAATTATGTAACTGACATGATGTTATGCTGTTGAAGCTGATCTTCATTAACATTTATATGATCTAACCTTCTATGTAATCATTTTTGCATGATGATGAAGAAAAAAAAGTGCAAAAATTGTCTTTTTTCGTTGGGGTAGTTGTTACACTAATGCATGGTACTTTTATACCTTATTAAGGTTAATAGGTAAATATATGTACTTAGTGGAATAAAACCAATCACTCTTGAGAAAACCAACCCATAAATTCAAAATGGAGGAAATGATTGAGTGGAAATGCTCACTTGAGGGTATATTTTGATATGCACCCACTAAAATCTAATAAAAATTATTTCAAATTTGATCAATTTAGGGAAAAGGAGACTGCTTAAAAGACAAGGATAAGAGGTTTCAAAGAAATTAACCTGGCTAGTAACCCAAAATTTTGATGAAATTAATAAATGTAATTGTCTAATAAGTTGGGAAGACTTATTCTCAAGGGGGGAAGGATGTCACATCCCTCACTAACGTCATCCTAGTTGGACAATGTAATTTGAACATAATTAAAAATAAAAACAAAGGAGGATGACTAGGGAGATAGTTTTTATCTATGAAGCGTGGCTGGAGTTAAGGAAAAAATGTGCATGAATGAACTAGAGGCTACACTTCAAAAAAAATAATTAATGCAAGAGACAACCTGCAATCAATGGGTATGGCCCAAGATGGGGATTTTACACATTGATAAGCATTTTTTATTGCTCATTGATCAATGTTAATGATTCCCTAAGAAGAGCACTCTTATTTAAAATTATTTCCTTCATCTATTTCGAGGAGACAAATCAAGTGCCAAATTAGGGAAATTACTGGGCATTCTTCATTGTTGGGTATTAGACTTTGAATGCTTGTGCAAAATTTATATGCAGCATGCCTCTTTTTCTTTATGCTGCACTGAAATTGGTTGCTAATGCTATGCATAGAAGTGGCACAAATAAACTAGATGCTAGAGAAGAAATTAAAGCTTAGTAGGAGAGAGGGGCCCATACTGGAGCACCCTAACTTCACCTTTCTCAAAATCCTATGTGGAAATATCAAATCACTCCCAATTTTGTACAATAGCTTATTTGACAACTCATGTGCTTCTATATTTCGTTTTAGGGCCACATCATCAATATGATGTCACATCAACATGTTTTTTGTTTAGTATCCAAAAAAGGCCCAAGAAAAAAATGAGACCGATAGTGGTGCTCTAAGTCATGTTTTATTGGTGTGTTGATGTGGCATCACATGAATTGTCAGTTTGTGTATTTTATGGATTAAAAGTGTTTTGCAATTGGGTATTAAGTTGCTTCACTATGGGACCCATTGAGGACTACTTCTATCCCTGCTATTAGACCCCGCTCCACTATGGGACCCTCTCCCTTATATACTATTGATTTCAATAAGAGAGTTGGAGAATGATAAATTTTTGTACTATTTTCTACAATTCTCATTGATAGTCAAATGTTTCTAGTATTTTGAGATGCGTCCTATTCCAATGTCATTTAGTATCTACTTTTTAGAGCAATGTAAACTCCAAAATCATCATATTGCCAGTATTTTGAGATGTGTCCTCCTATTCCAATGTTGTTTAGTATCTACTTTTTAGAGCAAAAGAAAAATATAGTTACAAGCATTTAGTGTCAATTTTTAGAAATTATACATGTAAACTAGAAAATCATTACATTGCAAAAGTTTCCGGTATATGGAAATGCTAGAAGGACAAAGAAAATATTTGTAATGGATGCATTATTGGTTGAATCTGACATCTAAGTTATGTATGCACACTTTTATGCATTTATTAATGATGCATTCAGAGTCATTAATGTTGTATTGTATGACTAAAATCAAAAGGGGTCATATCAGAGGCAGGAGGAAATGGAGGCAGGAGGACATCTATCATCCCAAGCTAGCTTATCACTTAGGGATGATTCTTGCATGAGAAACATTTGTTTCATTTCTAGTCCTTTCAAGAGCAAGATGGGACATGCAGCGATTTATTGGTCTATGGATAATTGAATTCACAAACTATTTATGGATAATTGAGTTTGTCTCAATCCATAGTTTTGCAATTGTTTCTTTGTGGATAATTGAATAAGTCCCCATCCACAAATAGAGGAGTGTTACTATGGATAATGGAGTTATTCCACTAAGGGATGAAAGCAATGCTTTTTAAGCATTTGCAATACACATTGTAAATGTCCAAAAAAATATAATATTTATTATTATTATTGTTTAACAATGATATAATCTATATAATTTTCTTTCATTTTAATGCATGGCATCATTATGGGTGGGTTGGCCAATTTTCATGGAAATTGGAGCACTTTGCGGTTTTCCCCTTGTGAGCACCCATGACATGTCGGTATTTTAATTATTTAATTATTTGATTTTTAGAATGATAATGAGATGCTATGTTTTGGTAAAGATTTAAAATATAAAAACAAATATAAGGCACTGGGCAAAAATAAAATAATTTCAATTCACTTTCTTTATTTTGATTACTGGAAAAGAAGAAATTATGAGAAATGAATAGGTGCAGCAATAAAGAAAATAAACTGTGCAAATTACCAAAGAATTGCAAAATAAAATCAATACAAAAAGAAATAAAAAAGAAGTAAATTGGAGAGAATTCCAAGAGACATGTATGGGCAAGGAGTTCTCAGCAATAAGAAAAAACTTGAGTGCAGATTATGGGGACAAGCCACGCTCCTGTGGAGTAAAGGAAAAAGTAAAAATAAAAGAAGAAGCAAATAAAAATTGCTGACCAAATTCAGGCGGGGACTGCATGGGATTTAGGAGCAACAGCTATAGAGTAGGTGTTTAAAAAAAGACAGCTGTTTGAGTGCATACAGTGAAGGAAATCGACCCTATGATTGGCTGGAAAATCTACAATTATAAATCATGTCTTAAAAATCTGCAATTATAAATCAGTTTTTAAGACATGTTTCTGGAGTGATGTTGGAGGAGTAAGAAGAGTTGGAGATTGAGCAAGAAAAAGGGGAAAACAAACTAGATTTTGGTATGTTATTATTTGCATATGTATATGTGAAATTCTGAATTAAAACCATAAATTAAATTGTAACATTTACTTCAGAAGTTTTGTGTGGTTAATTTTTTATTTGGAATTTGTTTTTAATGAGTTATTTGCTGTATTACCTCTTGGTCTGATAGGATACAGAGCTATTGATCTGCTTCACATATAACGTCTTATCACCAATGAAATATTTAAAAACATTCTTCAAAGAGTTCTACAATCTTCAATCATGGTGTTTGCTAATAATATAATCTAAATTTGGGATGTCAATTATAGATATAATTGAAAATTAAAGATTTATAAGCTATCCTGAAGTACAGTAGTTGACTACCAAATGAGTTTTCATTATTATTACTTGACCACCAAAACCAAAAAATAGTAATATTATATTATTCATACATACAAAGAAATGAAAGTAGAGAATCATAAACAATGCAATAACAAGAATTCATAAAATTATTCCTTCACCATTCAAAACAAGTGTCACGTAGTGGCAAGTACTTGTCTTTATAGAATTATAATTATAATTTTTAGGCTTTAAAAAAATTAAATATAAATTTTTATTAATGTGAATAAAATTAAATAGAATTTTCATTAATTATAGTATTTTAATTTTGTTGATTAATATTATTGTGAATAAAATTAAATGTAAGTTTTATTAATTACAATATTTTAGTTTTGTTGATTAGTTCTTTTTATGTTTATATTCTGGGATAATGCATGTCTATGTCTATATTCTAATTTAATGAAACAAAAGGTAATAAAGTATTATAAGAAATTAAAACATAAACTTTCAATTATAGTAAAATAATATCAAATAAAATTTAAAATTACGTAAATAATATATTAAACATTATATTGTAAATTTTAAGATATTGCATTTGATGAAACATATTTATAACATCTTATATTTATAATTATTATTTAATATATTATAAAAAATTAATACATAAATATGTAATAAGTAGTTCATAATAATGACAAAATATAAACTTAAATTTTTAATTTTTAAAATTAAGATTAAATAATAAATTTTGATTAAACTTTATTAACTATAACTCCACATAATTGAATGTCTTCAAATTTTAAAAATTATGTTAAGCCTGCCTATTTGTTTGCTTGGAAATTTTGTAAAAGTTTCCTTTTCTTTTCTCTCATAGGGGAAAGAAACCACTTTTTTTAATTTGTGGGAAGTCTATATTGTTGAACTTGTTAATAGAATGCTTAGATAGGACATTTATATTCTATTAAAATGGAATTTTGTAATTTTGTTTCACTCAGTAATATATAATTTTTCAAAGAAAAATATATATACTTCATTGTGTTTAGAGGATCATTATGAAAGTTGTTTCACTTCATAATAAAATTCTTAAATACGAAATCTAAATTGCTTTTTTGAATAAAATGGAATTTGTATTTTATCTCTCTCAGTAGTAAAAAGTTTAAATGGAAAATAGATAATCTTCGTGTTTAAAACAACATTTCTATTAAAGGTAGGTAGACTCCTGTCTTAAAAAAGGTAGAACAATAAGCATATAAGTTACCAATAAAATCAAGAATATTATGTTGGCCTTTGGCATTGAAAAAAGTTGTACTTAATCCCTAAATTCTCCATTATTTATTATATTGAAGAACAAGATTTTTTCAGCTTCTTTAGGGTAACATATACAAGAAATAAGTGCATGGCGAACATTGAGAAATAACTCCATAAAGCTGTTAAGAAAATAAAATATGCTTCCATCTGTTTCGAACATTCAGGGCCAATTCCAACCGTTGTAGAAACAACAGAGCAGACGCCCTTCGTCGAAACAAGAATATTAATAACCAAACGTTCCAATAAATAACCTCTATCAAAAATATCTCATTCACAAACATAGATAGAAAGGCCTTAAACATTTTTGGAAATGTCCTAAGCAATTCCCAATATATATTTGTCCTTATATTTTAAGGAATAAAAATACAGAAACATTCGCCATTAAACTAATCATCCAGTAATTATTAAATCTTTGTGCAAAAGGCTGCCCATAGAAGAATCCAACATTCACTACTTAAAGCTAAAAATATTTATAAAAAATAATAGTCATTGGCAGCCACTAATGGCACCGAACCCTATTAAAAGAACAAACAGAAACCCTAACTAAAACTTGAGAGAAGATTATGCACTGGTGAATTTGGTCATAGCTTTTTTACCCTCAGAGACTGCATGTTTTGCCAGTTCCCAGAAAGAGCGAGCCTCACACCCGTCTGAATTTAGCGAAATGTAATGATAGGCTTCTTGTTGTAACGCACCAATCTGGCCCCCTCACTGGCCAGTTTGTTAAAGATATCATTGATGAAGCTGTTCATTATTCCCATGGCCTTGCTAGAGATACCGATATCAGATAGATCTTATAGGTCTCGCTGTTCTTCTTATGCTTCTTCTTGCCCTTCCTATCTCCGACACTACACAAAGTAGGGGGTCCTTCTGAAGAAACTTCATTTCCTTGAGAATCCGCTTTGAAGCCATGAATTCTCCTTGACCAACTGTAGCAATGTGGAGATACTTTGTGATTAAATACTTACAATAAAACCCGAGGGCAAGTAAAACGAAGGAAAAGATAGAATGGCATTAGGCTCACCTTGCAAGCCGAGGGCGAAAGAGCAGCGTCAGACATACAAATACGAACCAGGCGAGACAGAGAATAGAGTCCGAGGAGTTTGGGAGGAGTTTGGCCTGACGCCGTAGCGGCATGCACGGAGCTAAAAGAGGATAGTAATCTACACGTTACCTTTATTCCAGGCGTCAAGTTCGATCACCTAGGAAAGGCTTCTCGGACTAATAAAAAACGAGTAAAACAGATTTTTTATTTTTTATTTTATCCAAAAGCCGAATAATCCGCCCATAACACCTTAAGTTTTTTAACCAATGAGATTACAGAAAAATAATTTTAAAATTTTAAGAAGTTATAAATCTGTCATGTTACTTTAGAAAAAAATAAAGATTTTTTTAAGACAAAAAATACTTCATTCTAATTCGTTATCAAATACAACTTTTAATAACTAGTTAAAGAGGAAAAACAAAAGTCATTGCAATAGTATTGCCTAATGACAAGTACTAAAAAGAGGAAAAACAAAACTCATTGCAATAGTATTGCCTAATGCAAGTACTAAAAAGATTTACTGATCAAAACAAAATTAACTATCAAATAAAAGATCTGTGTGATTTTTTCAATAATAAAATTTACTATAAAAAACAAATTCTAAATAATAATTCAAAGCCTCAATAAATACTACCAATGTTTAAACCTTCTAAAAAATTATAACCCAATACTAAAAAGAGGAAAAACAAAACTCATTGCAATAGGAAAAACAAGTACTAAAAAGAGGAAAAACAAAACTCATTGAAATAGTATTGCCTAATGCAAGTACTAAAAAGATTTACTGATCAAAACAAAATTAACTATCAAATAAAAGATCTGTGTGATTTTTTCAATAATAAAATTTACTATAAAAAACAAATTCTAAATAATAATTCAAAGCCTCAATAAATACTACCAATGTTTAAACCTTCTAAAAAATTATAACCCAATATTAACTCTGAATAATTAACACAAATGTTGGAACTCATTAAACAATCCAACTCAATTATTATTATTATTATTTTGATACTACATGGTATCCCATCTCTAGAGTTCAACCCAAGATGAATGGGGAGAAAACCCTGCCCAAGTCAATTCAACTACCTGTGCATTACAACCCAAGATTAACTTTAAATAAATAGCACCAATATTGAAACCATTTACACAACTACAAACCAATCTTAACTGTTAAGATCAAGGCTTATTAGATGCAACAACATCCGCATAGTGTTTGGGGATATTTTTAATGTGAAGGAAATTTAGCAATAATAGAAAGAAGATTTTGTTATCAATGAAACTTTAGAACTTCACAAATTGCTGGCATGTAATTTCTCCTATTTATGCTGCAGTTAATTAGGCATACAATAGTAGAAAGTTTTTGCATGAAACGTGCATGTAGGAAGCCACCATATTTGATGTTGTTCTCAAATTCCAGATTGCATCATCTCCAATGCAAAAAGACAAGTGTAGAAAATGTTAGGTTGTTGGAAAAGGTAATTAATTTTATTTTGAAAAGCTTGATTGTGTGTTTTGAAAAAAAAATTGCAGTGATCTTTGAGATAATCTGTATTGGAAGAAATTCCCTACAAAAAATAAAGAAATAGGATCAGTCTTATTGCTAAAAGTACATCACAACTTTTTTTTTGAGAGAATTGTTGTATTTGTGTAACTGTCAAAAGAAGCTATAGTAAAAGAGATCAATGTTCACCATTTTAAGAGATTCATAGAAGACAAAGTATAAATTGCAAGAGAAAGGTTGAAGACACATTGTAATCAAGTGAAAAAGTGAGTTTAATTGTTTATTGCAATGAGAAAAGTTGGTAAAAGAGTGTTAAAAGAAAATGAAAATGTAATTTGTAAGCAGGATCTTTTAAAGAAAGAAAATAGTGAAATTTTGAAAGATTTGTGGCAAGTTGAGGAGAAGAATAAAGAGTTACAAGAAAAATTAAAGTTGTTTGATGAAACCAAGAAAAAGAAAGAAGATTTTGAAGAAAAGCTAAAATTATTAAAAGAATCAAATTGTTTACTACAAGAAGAATTATCAAAGTTGAAAGAAGAAAATTGATGTTTAAGGACAAAGCCATTGGTAAGTGATGTTGCTTGTGGTAGTGAATATTTATATCATTCTGTAGATAAATCAAGTAGTTTGTGTGATATGGCTAATATTGATTTTGATGAGGAATGTATAGAAGAATAATGTAAAAATGATGAAGTGTTTGAATTTGGAAATCATATTAATCATAATGAGGAAAATGTTGGTTTAAAAATTATGAAAATAATGGGTTACTAAGGACAAGGATTAGGAAAGAATGCACAAGGAAGAAAAGAGCCAATTGAAGCGATTATGAGACCAAAATATGCAGGTCTCCCATATATTATAGGTAAAGGAAATTTTACAGGTTTGAGAAAATTTGTTCAAGAAATGCATAAATGTTGGCATTGTAAAAGGGAAGGTCATGTGAAAGATACATGTTGGGATCTATATCCGTGCAAATTATGGTTTGAAAAATCATTTAGCAAAAAAGTGTTGGCAAAGTAAGTGTAAAAGTGAATCTTTAATAGAATGTACGAAAAAAAATTGTGTATGGAATTATGGCTCAGATTGATAGTGGCCCAAATTCTTCATAAATTATATTGCTTGCGTAAAAATGATTTACATGAGTTCTTTATATACTCGACTTTAGATACATTTAGAAAAATCTAGAATATAGGCCCACATATTATATTTTTATTATTTTACCTTGGCCGACATAAAATAAGGTTCTAGAATTTACCTAACCCTAGACATCTAGAATTTATCCAACCCTAGCCAACAAAAAAATAAAAATAAAAAACTTAACCTATAGCTGGTAGAAATTACTAGAATATTCTAACACTCCCCCCTAATTTCTACCACAAACTATATCAATATTTACAATGCCCAAAACTTCTCTCAAAAATTTGAATTGCTCTTGTACTAAGGCCTTTGTAAATATGTCTACAAATTGTTCTTGAGATCTTCAATGATGTAGATTGATTTCTCCATTGTTCACTAACTCCCGAATAAAGTGATATCTAGTATCAATGTGTTTTGTCCTCTTGTGAAAAACATGATTCCTTGATAGTGCAATGGTTGAATTGTTGTCACAATAGATTATAGTTGGATCCTCTTGTTCATGTAGTAGATCCTTCAAGACTCTTCGCATCCACACTGCTTGACATGCTGCTGATGTTCTTGCTACATACTCTATTTCTGCTAATGAAATTGTCAATATAGGCTACTTCTTTGATGCCCATGCTACAACACCTGTTCCAAGATGAAATACGTATCTAGATGTACTCTTCCTATCATCAATACTCCCTACAAAGTCACTATCTGTATATCCAACCAACTTTAATTTATTTGAAGTAGAATACAATATGCCATAATTCATAGTTCCTGCAATGTACCTCAATAACCTTTTTCCTGCTTTCCAATGTGAGTTCTTTGGTGAATCCATGAATCTAGAAATCAAACTAACTCCATACATCATATCTGGTCTAGTTGCTGTGAGATACATCAAACTACCAACCAATTTTTTAAATATAGTTGAATCAAAATCAATCTCATTATCTTCTCTACCTAGTTTTGTGCTTATTGCCACACGTGTAGAAATTGGACTACAATTTATCACTCTAAACCTTCTCAAAACATCTTTTGTATATTTATTTTGACAAATGAAAATTCCCTTATCATTTTGTGTGACTTCAATGCTAAGAAAATATTTCATCAGTCCCAAATCTATCATCTCAAATTCCTTATTCATTGCTGATTTAAGCATGCCAATAGAAAGATTACCTGTAAAAATCAAATCATCAACATACAAGCAAACAATTAAAATCTAACCTTGCTCATTGATTTTGGTGTATAGAGTAGGCTCACTAGTACTTCTGTTGAATCCATTGCTTATCATGTATGAATCTATCTTGTTGTACCATGCTCTTGGAGCTTGCTTCAATCCATAAAGTGCCTTCTTTAACCTGTAAACTTTGTCTTCATAACCTTTTATTTCATATCCTAGTGGCTGCTGCACATAAACCTCTTTTTCTAAATATCCATTCAAGAAAGCTGATTTAACATCCATTTGATAAACCTTCCAATCATTTTGAGCTGCAATAGCTAGTATCATTCTAACAGTGTCAAGTCTTGCTATAGGTGCAAAAGTTTCATTATAATCAACTCCATATTCTTGAGAAAATCCTTTAGCTACTAGTCTTGCCTTATATTTTTCAACTTCTCCATTTGCATTATGCTTTGTTTTATAAACCCATTTTACACCAATGCAATCTTTTTCCTTAGGAAAATCAACTAAATCCCATGTATCATTCTTCTCAATGTATTCCATTTCATCATTCATTGCATTAATCCAATTTTCTTCCTTAATTGCATCTTCAAAATAAATAGGATCTTGAGAAAATAAAGAAAAGTTTGATTACAAATCTATCCTATCTCCTTGATCATAAATTTCTTGCAAACTTCTAGTTTTCTTGCTTTTAACCTTTGATCTTAATGATGCAAGTGTAGGATTTGAGTCATCACTTACTTATGGACTTGATGATTCTCCTTGCTCAACTTCCCCTTGTGTGTTATCTCCTTGTGGAATTCTTGATGGAGTTCCTCCTTGTTCATTCAATTAATCTGCTTGGTTTTCTTGATCATTATATGGAAATGTTGTAGCACCTGCAATTGTCTTGTCTATGTTTCCATCCCAAGATTCTTCCTCTTGAACACAACATCTCTACTTACAATTACTTTCTTGGTTATAGGATTAAACAATTTATAGGCCTTAGATTGTTCATCATAACCAATAAAAATGCATTTTTCACTTTTATCATCCAACTTACTTCTAGTTTCCTTGGGCACATGTGCAAGTGCAATACAACCAAATATTCTAAAATGAGAAACACTATGATGCTTACCACTCCATGCTTCTTGTGGAATCTTGTCCCTTACAATATTTGTTGGACTCTTGTTCAAAATATAAACTACACAAGCTACTGCTTCAGCCCAATACTCATTAGGTAGATTCTTTCCTTTCAACATGCTCCTTGCCATTTCCATTATTGTCTGATTCTTTCTTTCTACAACACCATTTTGCTGAGGTGTGTAACTTGTCTAGTAAACTTCTTCTTAATTCCATGATACCTACAATAATCCAAAAACTCATTTGACTTGTATTCTCCTTCTCTATCTAATCTCAATAGCTTGATGGGTAGGCCACTCTGTTTCTCAACCAATGCTTTGAACTCCTTGAACTTTCCAAATTCTTTAAATTTATATTTAATAAAACAAACCCATGTTTTTCTACTAAAATCATTAGTGAATGTTAGAAAATAAATGCCCCCCCTAATGATGGCATTTGCATTGGACCACATAAATCAGTATGCACAATTTCTAAAGGTGCCCATGTTCTATATGACATTCCCTTTGGAAAACTTGCTCTATGATGCTTAGCCAAAAAGCAACTTTCACATGAACTTAATGGTGCTTCAATAGGGGGTAAGCCTCTTACCATTTCTTTCCTTTTCAATAAACACAATCCTTTGAAGTTAAGATGACCACACCTCAAGTGCCATATCCATGCTTGATCTTGACTTGATGCCTTGAAACTTGCTTCAATCTTCTCTGTTAATTTATTTTTCATTTGAAGTGGGAATATTTTGTTATTTGTCATTTCAACCTTTGTAATCACCTTATTACTAGGAGGAATATCAAGTATAGTGAACATATTGTTTTTAAAAACAACTCTATAACCCTTTTGACTAAGTTGTCCCACAATTATAAGATTGTGCTTCAAACCTGGTACAAAATAAACATTAGGAATGGACTTCTTACCAAGCTTTGTCATTACATTAATTGCGCCTTTACCCATGACTTCAACTATATTATCATTTCCCTATTTTATTTTTAATTTCACTAAAGTATCCAAACTTTCAAACAAGTCTTTATTTCCTGTCATATGATTACTACAACCACTATCTAGAAACCAAATGTTACTTGAACTTTCTTGAGGTACATGAAAACTAATGAGCAATGTCTTAAAACTACTCTCAGAAAAAATTGCAGTTTTCTTTCCCATATCAACTTGCTTCTTTCGACATTCATTTGCAATACGACCATACTTCTTGCAATAGTAACATTGAACATTCGATTTTCCATACCTTTGTGATGCTTGATTGTTATTGCATCCCCTTGAATTGAAACTTTGATTTCTCCATCCTCCTAGATCTGGAATCTTCCTTTCTTCTCTTTGAAAATTGCTTCTTCCTCTTCCTCTTCCTCTGAATCTTAGATTTCCTCTTCCTCTTCCTCTACCAAATGTCATTTGTGCTTTGAATGCACTCTCCAATGAGGTATTATTATTCCTATTCAATCTCAACTCATATTTTTTCAAAGTACCAAACAACTCATCTATTGAATATGATGACAAATCCTTAGTTTCCTCAATTGGCACAACAATAGTATCAAATTTAGTAGGAAAAATTCTTAAGATCTTTTCTACAACCTTTTGATCTGTTAGTTCATCACCATTCATCCTTATTTGATTAACCAAATTCGTAACACAATTTTCAAATTGATCTACTGAATTTGAATCACTCATTTGCAAGTTTTCAAATTCTTTCCTAAGTGCTTGCAATTTGGCAAGTTTTACCTTACTTGTACCTTGATATGTTGTTTCCAAAATATCTGATGCTTGCTTGGCTATAGTGGTTGGCTTAATCCTTCCAATGACTGAATCATCCAATCTTTGTCCAATTATTTCCAAATCCCTTTTATTCTTTTTCATGTTTTCACTAAGCTTATTTTTTGCATTAGTGCTTAGAGTAGACTCATCCTATGGTTTTGTATAACCATTTTCAACTATTTCTAATAAATATTCTAAATTAAATATTAATTTCATTCTGTATGACCAGGTATCATAATTTTTACCAAAAAATATTGTAATTGGAGTTTGCACACTACTTGACGCCATATTTTAAAATAATATCTGTAAACCCTAAATTTCTTTTTTTTTTTGAATAATCTGCTATCAATATAAAAATACAATCTATAATAAAATTGCAGCTTACTCAATTGACTGACTAATCAGCAACCTTTTGCTTTTATTTGGTTTGGCTATAAAATCAGTAATCTTTTTTGCAAACCAGGCAGAAACTTTTGTCACAAAAAATTAACATGCAACTTCAACAATCTTCAAATAAGCCCTTCTTTTGCTAACATTCCACTTCTTAACTTGGCTCTAATACCACTCTAATAGTGGGAAGAGGAAAAGAAATTAAACAGAAAAAAGAAAATATTCGTGTTGCTACACAATAACCAAATTCTTCATTTATATTGCTTGCGTAAAAATGATTTACATGAGTTATTTATATTGTGGACTTTAGATACATTTAGAAAAATCTAGAATATAGGCCGACATATTATATTTTTATTATTTTACCTTGTCCGACATAAAATAAGTTTCTAGAATTTACCTAACCCTAGACTTCTAGAATTTATCCAACCCTAGCTAACATAAAAATAAAAAACTTAACCTACAATTGGTAGAAATTACCAAAATATTCTAACACAGATTAGAAAAAGTGTATAGTTATGTTAAAAAAATTGTTAAATACAAATGTTCATATGGAAAAGAAGAAATAAATCAAGAGAGGTTTGAAGGTCTTGAAAGATGTCATGCAAAGTTGAAAGTTACTGATAGTGAGAGGATTGAAGTTTTGAAGATTTGAAGATCAATGTTTGAGGAACTACTACAACAGTTGGAAAGAGTTGGAGAAAGTTGAGGTAAATTTATGGTCGAAATTAAGGGGGAGTGTTGGCACGTAATTTCTCTCATATATTCTACAGTTAATTAGGCATACAATAGAAGAAATTTTTTGAATGAAACGTGCATGTAAGAAGTATTTAGGAAGTTTCAGTTTTCAACAATTAAATAATTGATTTAGTATGTTTCCAAAATTATCTTGTAAACTACTCTATAAAAGAGGTATGATGTAATGAATTTGATGAAGCAATGGAATCTTTTTTGTGTAGTAGCACTATGAACAATCTTTGTGTATTCATATGATTGATTGAAAATTTTCTGAGTTTAAATGTTTCAATGTTAATTATGTTTTATGTTTTGATCTTTCTTCATTCAATTCTATCACAAATGTCCAAATTTTTTATCTCCAATATGAACTATGAGAACATGAACAATTTTTACCAATTAAAAGGTTTATGGATCACAATGCCCTTGTCCCCAATAGTGGATACATTGTTTGACTGCAAATCACAAACAAGAACTTTTTTTTCTTTCTTTGGCAAGTTCTGAGGATGAGAGGAAACAAATTTAAAGAAAAAAAACATTTCTTACTTGTGACCAAATACAAAACATTTTTCTTTCCAATTCCGTCCATCCTAATTTATGTTGGAAATAGGTAATTTCTACTATATTCTAGAATCTTCTTATTGTGTTGAATATTTTATTTGTTTTGTTTGCGTTGTAAGGTCAGCCAACTATAGTGATTTTCTAGACATTTCTATTAAGTTGTTTCTAGATTCATCCCTATATTTGTAAGTCCTCTATTTAAGAGGTAGATGTAAACCATTTTTGCACAAGCAATTGCTTCTGAGGTGTAGTAGCATGATTATGGATAAAATTTCTCTGTGTCAATATGTGTTTGATAAATTTCATTCTTTCATATGTGTTTTAATGTCTTGTGGATGTGATATCTGCCACCTACAATTGGTATCAGAGCACAGGTGAAAAGAAAATAGGATTGTTGCAGATTGTAGCATTTTGGAGAAGAAACAGAGCCACAGCTGTAAGTGGAGATTGCTACATATTGGAGGAAGATCAATAAAAGAGTTGAAGATCGTTGTTTTTTTAGAAGGTGTAATAATCTGTTGTCAATGCATGAATGTTGAAGCTACGCTAGAGCCACAGTTAATAAAAAGAATCACTAAAAAGCAACTGCAGCTGATAAGAAAAATCACTGAAAATTTCCTTGCAAGCCTGTCCATCAGTCAATCAAGGTGCTGAAACAAACCATCGTAGGAAAGGAGGTTGTTTGTCAAGAAGAGATTAATGCTAATTGTATGAGGCTGAAGTTTTGAAGCTGCAATAACCAGTTAAAAGGTAAAATTTATGTAGATATTGAAATCTGGTTGTGTGATTTGTGTGCAAGATTAAAAGCCATAGATAGTTGAGTTGTCTGAGAGTTCAAGATATTTTGAGAGATTATTAAAGTTGTTGGAAAAAGGGAAATTGCAACCTAGTAGACAATTGTTGTTTTGAAGGAAGTTGAATGGAGAAATCAATAGTGGAATCATAGTCAACTATCAATGTAAGGTGAGTTTAATTCTTTGTTACAATGGGAAAATTACGCAAAAGAATGCTGAAGGAAAATGCAAATTTAAATTTTGAGATAGATTTTTTAAATGAAAAATTTATGGAAGCACAGAAAGAAAGGTTTGCAATGATGAATGAGAGGTCCAAAGAAAGATGTGAATTTTTAAATGAAATTAGTGATTATAATGAGAAAATTGAAGAGCTAGAGGATAGGTTAAAGTTTGTGGAAGAACTACATAATTGGGAGGTGAAGGAATCATGCAAACTTAGAGATAAAAATAAAGAGTTGAAGGAAAAGCTAAAATTGTTTGAGGAGATCAAGAAAAAGAATTAAGAACTGGAACAAAGAGTCAATTTGGTTGATAACTTACAAAATTGAATGAATGTTTGAAGTCAAAATTTGTATGTGATGTTTCTTGCAGTACAGAGGATTTGAATTTGTCAATTGAGAAATGTGTTTTTGTTGAAGTTATTTGTAAAAAAGAATGTGATGGTGAACATGTAAAGTGCAATGATATTGCAAAAGCAGCCAAAGCATGAAGGTCTTGAATATGTGACATGTAAAGGAAATAATGCAGGTTTAACCAAATTTGTTAAAGAAATGGAATTTGTGTAATGTTGTCATTGTAATAGGAAAGGTCATACAAAGGATACATGTTGGGATCTACATCCATCCAATATTTTTGGTTTGAAGAGTCATTCTAAAAAGACATGTTGGAATAGACAGTGCAAGAGAGATTCTATGACAGGTTGTATGAAAATGGATTGTGGATGGACTTATGGATCGAGTTGGCAGAAAATTATATGTATGATCAAAAGTTTGTTTAAGTACAAGTGTTCAAGTGTGAGCAATGATGGAAATCTAGCTAAGTTTGAATGTTCAAAGAGGATAACAAATGGTTTGAGTAAATCGACATCATTGTCTAGCAAGACATCCATAGAAAGTGAGTTCTTAGAAAGATCAAGTTTTTTGTTTTGAAAAATTGGAAACCAAAGATTTGAGGGACTATCACAATAATTACAGAAGGCTACGAGAAAGGCATTATTAGATCCGTAGATAATAGAGATGGTTTGAAGTTTGAAGACTTGGACAAAGAAAAAGGTATCATTAGATATGAAGATTGTTGAAGAATGAGAGAATGACATTTTGGCATAAGGCAAAAGAAAGGATTTGGATAGTCAAGAGATCTGATTATGGACATTAGAAAGAAGATAGTAGGCAAGAGAAAAAGGAATTTGAATGCCACAACATTCGTGGTCAAAATTAAGGGAGGAAAACCCCAATACTAGACTTTTCTAGAATAAGCTATGTGATGTAGTATTGTAAATATAGATGTAATTAGTTGATAGTAGAAATTAGGGGGGAGTGTTGGAAATAGGTAATTTCTACTATATTCTAGAATCTTCTTATTGTGATGAATATTTTATTTGTTTTGTTTGTGTTGTAAGGTCGGCCGACTATAGTGATTTTCTAGATGTTTCTATTAAGTAGTTTCTAGATTCATCCCTATATTTCTAAGTCCTCTATATAAGAGGCAGATGTAAACCATTTTTGTGCAAGCAATTGATGAAGCAATGGAATAAGGTGCAGCAACATGATTATAAATAAAATTTCTCTGTGTCTATATGTGTTTGATAAATTTCATTCTTTCATATGTGTTTGAATATCCTGTGGATGTGACATCCACCACCTACAATTTAATCAAACACACAAAACACTTATGCTAACAAGAAATTTAAAATGAAGTCACTTTGAGAAGATAATTGGAGAATCTCTTCATTGCTGTATATTTGGGGGAAAGAGGATTTTATGCACTATCATATATTTCAGTCTACCATTTATAATTCATCTCAATGAAGAGGTGAAAATAAATCAAAGGCATGAACCGCAGAATACAGTTATTTCAACTCTCTTCATATTATTAGCTAATTTGATATTCATTTCATCATTGTCATGCCTTTTCCATGGTTTCTTTCTCTTATCATACACAAATGTCATTAAATTTTCATGTTCGTCGAGTGATTTCACGTATTTTCCATGAGTGTATGGAATACAGATTCTCATTTTAACGTCGAGTGTCACAATTCAATGTGATTCATAAAAAAAATTAATAAGATTTAATTCTATTTTTTAAATCTTGGTTCAAATGATTGTTGGTTATTAAATCAAGAAGTGTCACATAAAAGTGTTATATGTTTGAATCTGTAAAATTATTATTTTTATCTTTGAAAATTTATTAATTGTGTTGAAAGGTTCGACTATAAATAGAAAAAAATATTAAGAAATTCATTTATTAATTCTATCAAATAAAATAGTAAATAGCTATGCACTTTTGTAAATAAAAAGATAGATATATAGAAAATTAATAATTTTCAAATAATTATATTATTAAATATTAACAATAGTAATGAAACTAATTTTAAGATTTTTAGATAACATTTCAAATGTGATCTCTCAAGAACAAAATAATGCCATCAGAAGGCCCTTCTATTAAGAGGAGATAAGAACTACCACTTTTTAGTTGGCATCTAACAAGGCTTTGAATTTAGATGGATTTCTAACATTACCAAGTTTACTTCAATATGAGGGTTATTCATGCACACAGAGATATATGAGGACCTAGTGGTGGTATGTGTCTTTAGAGGAATCAAATTGAGTAGTAAAATCTCCTCTACCTCTTGCTGCACAGTGTTCTACTTGAAGATAATGCATCTCTATTGTCCACGTTTTGTGTTTTTCTATGCCAAATTTTTAACAAAATATCTCCCTTATGGGTATTATTTTGTACTATTGCTCCTACTAGGAACCTCATTTTGGATTGTTTTATGTAATCTTTAATACTTTTAAACTTTATTCCCACTTTTATGATTTTTTTTTTAAATATAATATTTCTTTTATCTATATATAAATCATACATTGTTTATTTTTTGTTTTAAAAAGTTTTTTAATTTTGTATCAATTTTTTTTTCTTAGAATTATTTTATTTTATATGTTGTTGATAGAGGAAAAAATAGGTTTTGAAGGGACTTGAAACCCTTTACAGTAAAAAACACCAACCCCCAAACAAGACCCATTAAGATTTACATTTAGAACTAATTTTGTGGGAACGAAGAGTCATATCAAAAGAAGACCTAGAGAAATTTGCTTTCTTGCTCTTAACAATAATCCAACCTTCTTCCACTTGTGTTGCCTTACTCTGCCAAGCCAACACACTATTTTCCTGAAGATGAATGGTTGCAGCCACAATCTCAAGGATTTCATCATTATTGTTTAGTGTAGGCAACGACGAAACAAAGGAGCCACTAGAAATGATAGCTGAAGTGCAGACACTAGGAGTGGCATTCATAGACACAATCTCACAATCTTTAGGGGTTTCAACAAGATGTTCAGCTTTAGCAACCCCACCAATTGAGACATTCGAAGGGGATACCTCACAAACTTGTGATTTTGATGCAACCACCTCAGAAAAGCTCCTATGTTGATCAACTTTCTTCTCAACCATATAATGTTGTTGAGAGACACCTTTCCACCATGAAGTCGATGCATTTTTCTCAAATCCACATTGTGTAGCAGCGTGACCTATTTTAAAACATCTTCTATAGCAGAAGGGAATCCCTTCATAGTCCAAGGATTAGTCCCAAGAACCCTTAGAAGTTTTAATTAAAATCTCAGCAGGCAGCCCTTTTGAAACATCCATTTCAACCAAAATTTGAACAAAGGTAGAATAAAGTATGTTAGAAGTAGCAACATCTACCAACAAAAAATCACCTAGGACATCACCCAGTTCTTCCAAAAGGGGGTCAATCCATAAGTGGAGGGGAAGGTAGAGGCAACCGAACCCAAATCGAGATCTTGCTAAAAGTTTCAGAAGTAGGGTTGAAATCAACATGCCAAGGCTTAATCATCAACAAAAATTTATTTTCCCACCTTAAATAATAAATCTAGTTAGAAATAGACACCTTGAAAATAATATCTCTTGACATCTTTTACATATATTTTTTTTATAGGAAAACTTGCTAGTTCAATTAAAATTATTTAATCATATTTTTAATATAAATATATTAAATTTATTTTAGTAATAATTTATCATAAATCAAGACATCAAATAATAAAATCCATTTTATTGAAAAAAATTACAAAAGTAAGCCAATGTTCAGAAGCTTTTAGCTTTTTAAATTATTAGTAATATATCAAACAATTGACTACTCCCAAATACTCAAGAATCACTTCATTATTGTTTTACTTTAAAATTAAAATCATTTTATTAAAAGCACTTGGAATTACATAATAATTTTAACAATTTCTTTAATTACTATTTTTATTGTTTTATATATTTATTGTCAAATTTCCAAAACCCTCTTTAATATAATTTAATCATCATTAGAAGTCAATAACATGAAGATTTTTCTTAGAAGAACAATATATTAGTAGCATGTTCATTGTTTTGGTCAAAAAAATTTCCTAAGGTTTTTTGAAAAACATTGTTAGGACCTATCAAGGTATGTCTCTTAAAATTTAATCCCTTGTGGGTAAATGATTTCTTCTATCATGTCTGTAAGCTTTGGCAATCCTCAAGAAGGCTATTAAAAAATTATCTACTCTTCCATGTCACGATAGTGACAAGAGACTTGCAAAAGAGACCTAGGCACAAAGGGGAAGGAGATGACAGAGGACAGGGTAGTTAGTGTAGACATGTCAAATTGACATTATGCATCAAATTCATTCATCAATTAAATAAATCAGGTTTATTTAATCAATCTCCTAAAGGTTATTGAATAAATCAATTAATCTTCTAAATATATCCACATAATTAAATAGATCAATGATATTTAATTAAATCTCTAATGATCAATTTCTTCTCATTTAATTTAAAAAAACCCAAAAGTTTAAGTTGAATGCCACAATCATTTAATATTAGCTTAATTAATCTAATCCCTGATTAAATGCTAATCCTAACCACTTGCATTCTCTAGATTTTACCACTTGCACAAATAAATCAATTTATTGATTTATTAAAATCATCATTTTCACTCAACATGGCATTTATGGGGAATATTCCCTCAAGTTTGAAAAATATGACAAGTTGATTTGTCCCTCCAACATTTCATTTATTTATCATTTTCTTGTCCCCCACTCATCTTGTCTCTCAAATTCAAATTTGAAACTCCCTCTCATGGGCACATTTCCCAAATCTTTCACAACCAATAGCCTATCACCACTTGACAAGTGGCCTCTTATCATTGGTGGATCTTTAGTCCCACATTCATCCATTTGGCCAATCTCTCATCAAAATAATCTATAAACGAGAGCTTCAGTTTTTATCAAATCCTCCACAATCTTAGCATTTTCCATCTTCAAAGCATTTAATCATCTAGCATATTTTATCAAGGATTGGGAAAGGGCTATTTTCAACAATAGCACCAATCCACTATGAGATAAAATTTTGATTATATTTTTATATGCTTGTAATTTAGTGTTCTTTGTTCTATTTAATTTGCATATCTTAGCATAGTCATGTATTTCATAGGAATATTA
>VDFB02064363.1:44893-90212 GCA_007258455.2 Sequoia sempervirens
GTGATAGGTATAATTTTGCTAGATGGTACTCTTCAGTAGTCACAGGACGAGGTTTCTTTGATGCAGCACAAGCGGATTCAACTAGAGTTCAGAAGGCTATGGCAAACATCATTGATGGAGTCCAAAACACTTTGGAGGTGATCTTTGCTAGACGGTTGAATCCCGATGAGGTGACTACTGATAATTTGAGGGTAGGTTGGCACCTTTCTTCTCAGAGGTGAATACTTTCGTGCAGGATGACTTTGAAAACACTTCCACTTTCTCCAACTTGATTCAGAGTACGCAGGATTCCTTAGTTGCTTGGAGAAAATCTTGTGCACGGCATGAGCAATCAGTCACAGTGTTAGAGTTTCAGCTCGATTGCATTCCACTTATTTCAGTTCAGGAGGTTGAGGCTGTGCTTGCCAGATTTATTGATTTTGCAGCCAGGGAGAAAGAGAACGGGAATGCATTTTTGGATGATGATCTTCTAGAAGACTGATTGTGGGCATTAATTGTCCTTACTATTTTGGGAGTGAGTGGGAATCTTTGATTCATTTAATGTACCACTCCCCATTCTGGCAGTTTTTAGGGTTAGGGCTGAGGTGGCTCAATCTGAGCCTTTGATCTGATCATAATCCGAGCCGTCCATTGGACTTGGCCATCTATAAAAAGGGGAGTCCCCCTCATTTGTACATCATTAGATATTAGAAATCAAAGTAGAGATTAGATTAGAGGAGATATCAAAGAGAGTAGACATTTTGTTTGATAGCTTAGTGTGGAGAAGAAGGAAAGTTTTCCTTTGAAAACTTTTGTAAGAGATTGTTGTGTAAAACTTTCATAATAGAAGATCTTTTCATTGATGGTGAAATTCGTCTTTGTTATGGATAGCTAGCAAGGTTTCTTCATCCCTTCGACTCCAAGTAGCGTAGAGTAGCACAATTTTCATTTCATGCAAGTAGATAGTAGTTGTGGATTTGTGGCATTGATCAAGGCAACTTCATTTCATTCCATACCACTAGCGGCTTGCTGACGGCAAGTTTGCCTTGCGTGGTCAACTGGAGCATTTCATAAGCTTAACTTCAGTTGCAATTCATATTTTGGTATGCGTCGTTTTGATGGTATCTTGATACTGGATTGTAACTTGAAAACCTTTTGCTATCCCTTTGAAGATTGCACCTTCTTTGTGTAAGCTGTCCAGTGTGAGGCGGATCAGAGTTTGGTTGAAGCTGTTGAGATTGATCCCACGTCCCGTCCTTAGATAGAATCTTCTTACCCTTACACTCATTTATTCCGCTTATTTTGGTTAGTTTTAGGAAAACGTACCCAATTGCAAAATCATCTGTATTACATAAATCCCTTCCAATCATCCATCTATTGTTAGCTACAAGTGTTATGAACGATTGTGTAAGTCCCCTCGTGAAAACAACAATTCACAACGAACCAACTGAGGGTATTCCAAAGCATTTCAGAACCTTGGAGTTGAACACATGAACTTTCTGGCAATCTTAGCGTGTGGAACTTTTGATCAAGAGAGAATGGAGTAGCCCCTTGGATTACTTTGTTCTGCTGATTGGTGCGGTCACAAAAGTCACATCAACAAGTTGCTTAGCCAATTAGATGGACAACCAGAAGGTGGATTCCCAATAAGCTCAAGTAGATAAAACTAACTCCTTATGAATTCTTGTAGCTGTTGAAAAAGGAATTATAAGCTTACCATAGCTAGGTGCACCTTGGGAAGAGGGTCACTAGGAATACATTTTTGCTTATAGCTTATGAGCTAGAATGACAACTCTCTCTCTCTCTTTCTCTTGTCACAGGCCATATAATTCACTTAGAGGGGTGGATAGGGTTGAATCCACTTGGTTGGGATTAGTTTTCACCCCACCACGACTGGAACGAGTGGGGTCTTGATGATAAAACAATTCACCATCATGAATTTTTGTGCAATCTAGTTAGTAGCATTCTTTTTCATTAAGGCAACAAGTTGTGCTAATGGAAATTATGTAACTGACATGATGTTATGCTGTTGAAGCTGATCTTCATTAACATTTATATGATCTAACCTTCTATGTAATCATTTTTGCATGATGATGAAGAAAAAAAAGTGCAAAAATTGTCTTTTTTCGTTGGGGTAGTTGTTACACTAATGCATGGTACTTTTATACCTTATTAAGGTTAATAGGTAAATATATGTACTTAGTGGAATAAAACCAATCACTCTTGAGAAAACCAACCCATAAATTCAAAATGGAGGAAATGATTGAGTGGAAATGCTCACTTGAGGGTATATTTTGATATGCACCCACTAAAATCTAATAAAAATTATTTCAAATTTGATCAATTTAGGGAAAAGGAGACTGCTTAAAAGACAAGGATAAGAGGTTTCAAAGAAATTAACCTGGCTAGTAACCCAAAATTTTGATGAAATTAATAAATGTAATTGTCTAATAAGTTGGGAAGACTTATTCTCAAGGGGGGAAGGATGTCACATCCCTCACTAACGTCATCCTAGTTGGACAATGTAATTTGAACATAATTAAAAATAAAAACAAAGGAGGATGACTAGGGAGATAGTTTTTATTTATGAAGCGTGGCTGGAGTTAAGGAAAAAATGTGCATGAATGAACTAGAGGCTACACTTCAAAAAAAATAATTAATGCAAGAGACAACCTGCAATCAATGGGTATGGCCCAAGATGGGGATTTTACACATTGATAAGCATTTTTTATTGCTCATTGATCAATGTTAATGATTCCCTAAGAAGAGCACTCTTATTTAAAATTATTTCCTTCATCTATTTCGAGGAGACAAATCAAGTGCCAAATCAGGGAAATTACTGGGCATTCTTCATTGTTGGGTATTAGACTTTGAATGCTTGTGCAAAATTTATATGCAGCATGCCTCTTTTTCTTTATGCTGCACTGAAATTGGTTGCTAATGCTATGCATAGAAGTGGCACAAATAAACTAGATGCTAGAGAAGAAATTAAAGCTTAGTAGGAGAGAGGGGCCCATACTGGAGCACCCTAACTTCACCTTTCTCAAAATCATATGTGGAAATATCAAATCACTCCCAATTTTGTACAATAGCTTATTTGACAACTCATGTGCTTCTATATTCGTTTTAGGGCCACATCATCAATATGATGTCACATAAACATGTTTTTTGTTTAGGTATCCAAAAAAGGCCCAAGAAAAAAGTGAGACCGATAGTGGTGCTCTAAGTCATGTTTTATTGGTGTGTTGATGTGGCATCACATGAATTGTCAGTTTGTGTATTTTATGGATAAAAAGAGTTTTGCAATTGGGTATTAAGTTGCTTCACTATGGGACCCATTGAGGACTACTTCTATCCCTGCTATTAGACCCCGCTCCACTATGGGACCCTCTCCCTTATATACTATTGATTTCAATAAGAGAGTTGGAGAATGATAAATTTTTGTACTATTTTCTACAATTCTCATTGATAGTCAAATGTTTCTAGTATTTTGAGATGCGTCCTATTCCAATGTCATTTAGTATCTACTTTTTAGAGCAATGTAAACTCCAAAATCATCATATTGCCAGTATTTTGAGATGTGTCCTCCTATTCCAATGTTGTTTAGTATCTACTTTTTAGAGCAAAAGAAAAATATAGTTACAAGCATTTAGTGTCAATTTTTAGAAATTATACATGTAAACTAGAAAATCATTACATTGCAAAAGTTTCCGGTATATGGAAATGCTAGAAGGACAAAGAAAATATTTGTAATGGATGCATTATTGGTTGAATCTGACATCTAAGTTATGTATGCACACTTTTATGCATTTATTAATGATGCATTCAGAGTCATTAATGTTGTATTGTATGACTAAAATCAAAAGGGGTCATATCAGAGGCAGGAGGAAATGGAGGCAGGAGGACATCTATCATCCCAAGCTAGCTTATCACTTAGGGATGATTCTTGCATGAGAAACATTTGTTTCATTTCTAGTCCTTTCAAGAGCAAGATGGGACATGCAGCGATTTATTGGTCTATGGATAATTGAATTCACAAACTATTTATGGATAATTGAGTTTGTCTCAATCCATAGTTTTGCAATTGTTTCTTTGTGGATAATTGAATAAGTCCCCATCCACAAATAGAGGAGTGTTACTATGGATAATGGAGTTATTCCACTAAGGGATGAAAGCAATGCTTTTTAAGCATTTGCAATACACATTGTAAATGTCCAAAAAAATATAATATTTATTATTATTATTGTTTAACAATGATATAATCTATATAATTTTCTTTCATTTTAATGCATGGCATCATTATGGGTGGGTTGGCCAATTTTCATGGAAATTGGAGCACTTTGCGGTTTTCCCCTTGTGAGCACCCATGACATGTCGGTATTTTAATTATTTAATTATTTGATTTTTAGAATGATAATGAGATGCTATGTTTTGGTAAAGATTTAAAATATAAAAACAAATATAAGGCACTGGGCAAAAATAAAATAATTTCAATTCACTTTCTTTATTTTGATTACTGGAAAAGAAGAAATTATGAGAAATGAATAGGTGCAGCAATAAAGAAAATAAACTGTGCAAATTACCAAAGAATTGCAAAATAAAATCAATACAAAAAGAAATAAAAAAGAAGTAAATTGGAGAGAATTCCAAGAGACATGTATGGGCAAGGAGTTCTCAGCAATAAGAAAAAACTTGAGTGCAGATTATGGGGACAAGCCACGCTCCTGTGGAGTAAAGGAAAAAGTAAAAATAAAAGAAGAAGCAAATAAAAATTGCTGACCAAATTCAGGCGGGGACTGCATGGGATTTAGGAGCAACAGCTATAGAGTAGGTGTTTAAAAAAAGACAGCTGTTTGAGTGCATACAGTGAAGGAAATCGACCCTATGATTGGCTGGAAAATCTACAATTATAAATCATGTCTTAAAAATCTGCAATTATAAATCAGTTTTTAAGACATGTTTCTGGAGTGATGTTGAGGAGTAAGAAGAGTTGGAGATTGAGTAAGAAAAGGGGAAAACAAACTAGATTTTAGTATTGAAGATTGTTAATTTCTGGATTTTTTTGATTGTGTTAGAGCTTTTTTCATCGACGTTTCGGATCACACTCAGTGATCCATCATCAGGATGCTAGAGAGCACAGGAGATGAGAAATGGTTAGATGCAGACTTAGCTTTTGCTTAAAAGGAAGAGAGGTGAGAGGTTGAGGAGAGAGATGGGTACAAAGACCAAGATCTCAAGAGAAAGAGATAAGAGTAAATAAGATGAAATTTTTTAACAAGTAACAAATAAAAATTGAAGACACAAAAAATTGAGAGAGGACTACAACCTAGAGCAAATTTAGCAAGAGACAAGAAAATTCGTTGTAATTTCTTGCTTTCTCTTCGGTGTTTCTTCTTTCTATGTAATTGTCATCTGTCTTCTCGTCCTTGTATTTAATCACAATTTGTTACCTTTTGTTTTATTTTGGGCCTTGGCTTTGTTGTTTTTATTCATCGGTCTTTTTGAACCACATATTTTTTGATGTTAATCTCTTTTAATTATTAATTGGGGTTATAATAAATTGTTTAATAGCTTCATTATATGAATTATCTATAATTTTATTGTAAAAATTTTTAACCTTATTATTTAATATTGCATGTCATCTTAGTATTCCTTTTGTTTATCTATTTTTCAATTTCTCTCGCTTGTCTCTTGTTGAATTTGCTCTAGGTTGTAGTCCTCTCTCAATTGTTTTGTGTCTTTCAATTTTTGTTTTGTTGCTTTTTGACAAAAATATTTCACTCTTATATTTTTTCTCTTTTATTCTCTTCCTCTCTAATTTTTAATTTTTCAATTTTCTTACCTTACCTCTCTTATCTTGGTCTTTGTACCCATCTCTCTCCTCAACCTCTCACCTCTCTTCCATTTAAGCAAAAGTTAAGTCTGCATCTAACCATTTCTCATCTCCTGTGCTCTCTAGCATCCTGATGATGGATCACTGAGTGTGATCCGAAACGTCGATGAAAAAAGCTCTAACACAATCAAAGAATTGAAAATTGATACTTCACCATTAAAAAAAAAAGATTTACTGATCAAAACAAAATTAACTATCAAATAAAAGATCTGTGTGATTTTTTCAATAATAAAATTTACTATAAAAAACAAATTCTAAATAATAATTCAAAGCCTCAATAACTACTACCAATGTTTAAACCTTCTAAAAAATTATAACCCAATATTAACTCTGAATAATTAACACAAATGTTGGAACTCATTAAACAATCCAACTCAATTATTATTATTATTATTTTGATACTACATGGTATCCCATCTCTAGAGTTCAACCCAAGATGAATGGGGAGAAAACCCTGCCCAAGTCAATTCAACTACCTGTGCATTACAACCCAAGATTAACTTTAAATAAATAGCACCAATATTGAAACCATTTACACAACTACAAACCAATCTTAACTGTTAAGATCAAGGCTTATTAGATGCAACAACATCCGCATAGTGTTTGGGGATATTTTTAATGTGAAGGAAATTTAGCAATAATAGAAAGAAGATTTTGTTATCAATGAAACTTTAGAACTTCACAAATTGCTGGCATGTAATTTCTCCTATTTATGCTGCAGTTAATTAGGCATACAATAGTAGAAAGTTTTTGCATGAAACGTGCATGTAGGAAGCCACCATATTTGATGTTGTTCTCAAATTCCAGATTGCATCATCTCCAATGCAAAAAGACAAGTGTAGAAAATGTTAGGTTGTTGGAAAAGGTAATTAATTTTATTTTGAAAAGCTTGATTGTGTGTTTTGAAAAAAAAATTGCAGTGATCTTTGAGATAATCTGTATTGGAAGAAATTCCCTACAAAAAATAAAGAAATAGGATCAGTCTTATTGCTAAAAGTACATCACAACTTTTTTTTTGAGAGAATTGTTGTATTTGTGTAACTGTCAAAAGAAGCTATAGTAAAAGAGATCAATGTTCACCATTTTAAGAGATTCATAGAAGACAAAGTATAAATTGCAAGAGAAAGGTTGAAGACACATTGTAATCAAGTGAAAAAGTGAGTTTAATTGTTTATTGCAATGAGAAAAGTTGGTAAAAGAGTGTTAAAAGAAAATGAAAATGTAATTTGTAAGCAGGATCTTTTAAAGAAAGAAAATAGTGAAATTTTGAAAGATTTGTGGCAAGTTGAGGAGAAGAATAAAGAGTTACAAGAAAAATTAAAGTTGTTTGATGAAACCAAGAAAAAGAAAGAAGATTTTGAAGAAAAGCTAAAATTATTAAAAGAATCAAATTGTTTACTACAAGAAGAATTATCAAAGTTGAAAGAAGAAAATTGATGTTTAAGGACAAAGCCATTGGTAAGTGATGTTGCTTGTGGTAGTGAATATTTATATCATTCTGTAGATAAATCAAGTAGTTTGTGTGATATGGCTAATATTGATTTTGATGAGGAATGTATAGAAGAATAATGTAAAAATGATGAAGTGTTTGAATTTGGAAATCATATTAATCATAATGAGGAAAATGTTGGTTTAAAAATTATGAAAATAATGGGTTACTAAGGACAAGGATTAGGAAAGAATGCACAAGGAAGAAAAGAGCCAATTGAAGCGATTATGAGACCAAAATATGCAGGTCTCCCATATATTATAGGTAAAGGAAATTTTACAGGTTTGAGAAAATTTGTTCAAGAAATGCATAAATGTTGGCATTGTAAAAGGGAAGGTCATGTGAAAGATACATGTTGGGATCTATATCCGTGCAAATTATGGTTTGAAAAATCATTTAGCAAAAAAGTGTTGGCAAAGTAAGTGTAAAAGTGAATCTTTAATAGAATGTACGAAAAAAAATTGTGTATGGAATTATGGCTCAGATTGATAGTGGCCCAAATTCTTCATAAATTATATTGCTTGCGTAAAAATGATTTACATGAGTTCTTTATATACTCGACTTTAGATACATTTAGAAAAATCTAGAATATAGGCCCACATATTATATTTTTATTATTTTACCTTGGCCGACATAAAATAAGGTTCTAGAATTTACCTAACCCTAGACATCTAGAATTTATCCAACCCTAGCCAACAAAAAAATAAAAATAAAAAACTTAACCTATAGCTGGTAGAAATTACTAGAATATTCTAACACTCCCCCCTAATTTCTACCACAAACTATATCAATATTTACAATGCCCAAAACTTCTCTCAAAAATTTGAATTGCTCTTGTACTAAGGCCTTTGTAAATATGTCTACAAATTGTTCTTGAGATCTTCAATGATGTAGATTGATTTCTCCATTGTTCACTAACTCCCGAATAAAGTGATATCTAGTATCAATGTGTTTTGTCCTCTTGTGAAAAACATGATTCCTTGATAGTGCAATGGTTGAATTGTTGTCACAATAGATTATAGTTGGATCCTCTTGTTCATGTAGTAGATCCTTCAAGACTCTTCGCATCCACACTGCTTGACATGCTGCTGATGTTCTTGCTACATACTCTATTTCTGCTAATGAAATTGTCAATATAGGCTACTTCTTTGATGCCCATGCTACAACACCTGTTCCAAGATGAAATACGTATCTAGATGTACTCTTCCTATCATCAATACTCCCTACAAAGTCACTATCTGTATATCCAACCAACTTTAATTTATTTGAAGTAGAATACAATATGCCATAATTCATAGTTCCTGCAATGTACCTCAATAACCTTTTTCCTGCTTTCCAATGTGAGTTCTTTGGTGAATCCATGAATCTAGAAATCAAACTAACTCCATACATCATATCTGGTCTAGTTGCTGTGAGATACATCAAACTACCAACCAATTTTTTAAATATAGTTGAATCAAAATCAATCTCATTATCTTCTCTACCTAGTTTTGTGCTTATTGCCACACGTGTAGAAATTGGACTACAATTTATCACTCTAAACCTTCTCAAAACATCTTTTGTATATTTATTTTGACAAATGAAAATTCCCTTATCATTTTGTGTGACTTCAATGCTAAGAAAATATTTCATCAGTCCCAAATCTATCATCTCAAATTCCTTATTCATTGCTGATTTAAGCATGCCAATAGAAAGATTACCTGTAAAAATCAAATCATCAACATACAAGCAAACAATTAAAATCTAACCTTGCTCATTGATTTTGGTGTATAGAGTAGGCTCACTAGTACTTCTGTTGAATCCATTGCTTATCATGTATGAATCTATCTTGTTGTACCATGCTCTTGGAGCTTGCTTCAATCCATAAAGTGCCTTCTTTAACCTGTAAACTTTGTCTTCATAACCTTTTATTTCATATCCTAGTGGCTGCTGCACATAAACCTCTTTTTCTAAATATCCATTCAAGAAAGCTGATTTAACATCCATTTGATAAACCTTCCAATCATTTTGAGCTGCAATAGCTAGTATCATTCTAACAGTGTCAAGTCTTGCTATAGGTGCAAAAGTTTCATTATAATCAACTCCATATTCTTGAGAAAATCCTTTAGCTACTAGTCTTGCCTTATATTTTTCAACTTCTCCATTTGCATTATGCTTTGTTTTATAAACCCATTTTACACCAATGCAATCTTTTTCCTTAGGAAAATCAACTAAATCCCATGTATCATTCTTCTCAATGTATTCCATTTCATCATTCATTGCATTAATCCAATTTTCTTCCTTAATTGCATCTTCAAAATAAATAGGATCTTGAGAAAATAAAGAAAAGTTTGATTACAAATCTATCCTATCTCCTTGATCATAAATTTCTTGCAAACTTCTAGTTTTCTTGCTTTTAACCTTTGATCTTAATGATGCAAGTGTAGGATTTGAGTCATCACTTACTTATGGACTTGATGATTCTCCTTGCTCAACTTCCCCTTGTGTGTTATCTCCTTGTGGAATTCTTGATGGAGTTCCTCCTTGTTCATTCAATTAATCTGCTTGGTTTTCTTGATCATTATATGGAAATGTTGTAGCACCTGCAATTGTCTTGTCTATGTTTCCATCCCAAGATTCTTCCTCTTGAACACAACATCTCTACTTACAATTACTTTCTTGGTTATAGGATTAAACAATTTATAGGCCTTAGATTGTTCATCATAACCAATAAAAATGCATTTTTCACTTTTATCATCCAACTTACTTCTAGTTTCCTTGGGCACATGTGCAAGTGCAATACAACCAAATATTCTAAAATGAGAAACACTATGATGCTTACCACTCCATGCTTCTTGTGGAATCTTGTCCCTTACAATATTTGTTGGACTCTTGTTCAAAATATAAACTACACAAGCTACTGCTTCAGCCCAATACTCATTAGGTAGATTCTTTCCTTTCAACATGCTCCTTGCCATTTCCATTATTGTCTGATTCTTTCTTTCTACAACACCATTTTGCTGAGGTGTGTAACTTGTCTAGTAAACTTCTTCTTAATTCCATGATACCTACAATAATCCAAAAACTCATTTGACTTGTATTCTCCTTCTCTATCTAATCTCAATAGCTTGATGGGTAGGCCACTCTGTTTCTCAACCAATGCTTTGAACTCCTTGAACTTTCCAAATTCTTTAAATTTATATTTAATAAAACAAACCCATGTTTTTCTACTAAAATCATTAGTGAATGTTAGAAAATAAATGCCCCCCCTAATGATGGCATTTGCATTGGACCACATAAATCAGTATGCACAATTTCTAAAGGTGCCCATGTTCTATATGACATTCCCTTTGGAAAACTTGCTCTATGATGCTTAGCCAAAAAGCAACTTTCACATGAACTTAATGGTGCTTCAATAGGGGGTAAGCCTCTTACCATTTCTTTCCTTTTCAATAAACACAATCCTTTGAAGTTAAGATGACCACACCTCAAGTGCCATATCCATGCTTGATCTTGACTTGATGCCTTGAAACTTGCTTCAATCTTCTCTGTTAATTTATTTTTCATTTGAAGTGGGAATATTTTGTTATTTGTCATTTCAACCTTTGTAATCACCTTATTACTAGGAGGAATATCAAGTATAGTGAACATATTGTTTTTAAAAACAACTCTATAACCCTTTTGACTAAGTTGTCCCACAATTATAAGATTGTGCTTCAAACCTGGTACAAAATAAACATTAGGAATGGACTTCTTACCAAGCTTTGTCATTACATTAATTGCGCCTTTACCCATGACTTCAACTATATTATCATTTCCCTATTTTATTTTTAATTTCACTAAAGTATCCAAACTTTCAAACAAGTCTTTATTTCCTGTCATATGATTACTACAACCACTATCTAGAAACCAAATGTTACTTGAACTTTCTTGAGGTACATGAAAACTAATGAGCAATGTCTTAAAACTACTCTCAGAAAAAATTGCAGTTTTCTTTCCCATATCAACTTGCTTCTTTCGACATTCATTTGCAATACGACCATACTTCTTGCAATAGTAACATTGAACATTCGATTTTCCATACCTTTGTGATGCTTGATTGTTATTGCATCCCCTTGAATTGAAACTTTGATTTCTCCATCCTCCTAGATCTGGAATCTTCCTTTCTTCTCTTTGAAAATTGCTTCTTCCTCTTCCTCTTCCTCTGAATCTTAGATTTCCTCTTCCTCTTCCTCTACCAAATGTCATTTGTGCTTTGAATGCACTCTCCAATGAGGTATTATTATTCCTATTCAATCTCAACTCATATTTTTTCAAAGTACCAAACAACTCATCTATTGAATATGATGACAAATCCTTAGTTTCCTCAATTGGCACAACAATAGTATCAAATTTAGTAGGAAAAATTCTTAAGATCTTTTCTACAACCTTTTGATCTGTTAGTTCATCACCATTCATCCTTATTTGATTAACCAAATTCGTAACACAATTTTCAAATTGATCTACTGAATTTGAATCACTCATTTGCAAGTTTTCAAATTCTTTCCTAAGTGCTTGCAATTTGGCAAGTTTTACCTTACTTGTACCTTGATATGTTGTTTCCAAAATATCTGATGCTTGCTTGGCTATAGTGGTTGGCTTAATCCTTCCAATGACTGAATCATCCAATCTTTGTCCAATTATTTCCAAATCCCTTTTATTCTTTTTCATGTTTTCACTAAGCTTATTTTTTGCATTAGTGCTTAGAGTAGACTCATCCTATGGTTTTGTATAACCATTTTCAACTATTTCTAATAAATATTCTAAATTAAATATTAATTTCATTCTGTATGACCAGGTATCATAATTTTTACCAAAAAATATTGTAATTGGAGTTTGCACACTACTTGACGCCATATTTTAAAATAATATCTGTAAACCCTAAATTTCTTTTTTTTTTTGAATAATCTGCTATCAATATAAAAATACAATCTATAATAAAATTGCAGCTTACTCAATTGACTGACTAATCAGCAACCTTTTGCTTTTATTTGGTTTGGCTATAAAATCAGTAATCTTTTTTGCAAACCAGGCAGAAACTTTTGTCACAAAAAATTAACATGCAACTTCAACAATCTTCAAATAAGCCCTTCTTTTGCTAACATTCCACTTCTTAACTTGGCTCTAATACCACTCTAATAGTGGGAAGAGGAAAAGAAATTAAACAGAAAAAAGAAAATAAAAATAAAAAGCTTAACCTACAGTTGGTAGAAATTACCAAAATATTCTAACACAGATTAGAAAAAGTGTATAGTTATGTTAAAAAAATTGTTAAATACAAATGTTCATATGGAAAAGAAGAAATAAATCAAGAGAGGTTTGAAGGTCTTGAAAGATGTCATGCAAAGTTGAAAGTTACTGATAGTGAGAGGATTGAAGTTTTGAAGATTTGAAGATCAATGTTTGAGGAACTACTACAACAGTTGGAAAGAGTTGGAGAAAGTTGAGGTAAATTTATGGTCGAAATTAAGGGGGAGTGTTGGCACGTAATTTCTCTCATATATTCTACAGTTAATTAGGCATACAATAGAAGAAATTTTTTGAATGAAACGTGCATGTAAGAAGTATTTAGGAAGTTTCAGTTTTCAACAATTAAATAATTGATTTAGTATGTTTCCAAAATTATCTTGTAAACTACTCTATAAAAGAGGTATGATGTAATGAATTTGATGAAGCAATGGAATCTTTTTTGTGTAGTAGCACTATGAACAATCTTTGTGTATTCATATGATTGATTGAAAATTTTCTGAGTTTAAATGTTTCAATGTTAATTATGTTTTATGTTTTGATCTTTCTTCATTCAATTCTATCACAAATGTCCAAATTTTTTATCTCCAATATGAACTATGAGAACATGAACAATTTTTACCAATTAAAAGGTTTATGGATCACAATGCCCTTGTCCCCAATAGTGGATACATTGTTTGACTGCAAATCACAAACAAGAACTTTTTTTTCTTTCTTTGGCAAGTTCTGAGGATGAGAGGAAACAAATTTAAAGAAAAAAAACATTTCTTACTTGTGACCAAATACAAAACATTTTTCTTTCCAATTCCGTCCATCCTAATTTATGTTGGAAATAGGTAATTTCTACTATATTCTAGAATCTTCTTATTGTGTTGAATATTTTATTTGTTTTGTTTGCGTTGTAAGGTCAGCCAACTATAGTGATTTTCTAGACATTTCTATTAAGTTGTTTCTAGATTCATCCCTATATTTGTAAGTCCTCTATTTAAGAGGTAGATGTAAACCATTTTTGCACAAGCAATTGCTTCTGAGGTGTAGTAGCATGATTATGGATAAAATTTCTCTGTGTCAATATGTGTTTGATAAATTTCATTCTTTCATATGTGTTTTAATGTCTTGTGGATGTGATATCTGCCACCTACAATTGGTATCAGAGCACAGGTGAAAAGAAAATAGGATTGTTGCAGATTGTAGCATTTTGGAGAAGAAACAGAGCCACAGCTGTAAGTGGAGATTGCTACATATTGGAGGAAGATCAATAAAAGAGTTGAAGATCGTTGTTTTTTTAGAAGGTGTAATAATCTGTTGTCAATGCATGAATGTTGAAGCTACGCTAGAGCCACAGTTAATAAAAAGAATCACTAAAAAGCAACTGCAGCTGATAAGAAAAATCACTGAAAATTTCCTTGCAAGCCTGTCCATCAGTCAATCAAGGTGCTGAAACAAACCATCGTAGGAAAGGAGGTTGTTTGTCAAGAAGAGATTAATGCTAATTGTATGAGGCTGAAGTTTTGAAGCTGCAATAACCAGTTAAAAGGTAAAATTTATGTAGATATTGAAATCTGGTTGTGTGATTTGTGTGCAAGATTAAAAGCCATAGATAGTTGAGTTGTCTGAGAGTTCAAGATATTTTGAGAGATTATTAAAGTTGTTGGAAAAAGGGAAATTGCAACCTAGTAGACAATTGTTGTTTTGAAGGAAGTTGAATGGAGAAATCAATAGTGGAATCATAGTCAACTATCAATGTAAGGTGAGTTTAATTCTTTGTTACAATGGGAAAATTACGCAAAAGAATGCTGAAGGAAAATGCAAATTTAAATTTTGAGATAGATTTTTTAAATGAAAAATTTATGGAAGCACAGAAAGAAAGGTTTGCAATGATGAATGAGAGGTCCAAAGAAAGATGTGAATTTTTAAATGAAATTAGTGATTATAATGAGAAAATTGAAGAGCTAGAGGATAGGTTAAAGTTTGTGGAAGAACTACATAATTGGGAGGTGAAGGAATCATGCAAACTTAGAGATAAAAATAAAGAGTTGAAGGAAAAGCTAAAATTGTTTGAGGAGATCAAGAAAAAGAATTAAGAACTGGAACAAAGAGTCAATTTGGTTGATAACTTACAAAATTGAATGAATGTTTGAAGTCAAAATTTGTATGTGATGTTTCTTGCAGTACAGAGGATTTGAATTTGTCAATTGAGAAATGTGTTTTTGTTGAAGTTATTTGTAAAAAAGAATGTGATGGTGAACATGTAAAGTGCAATGATATTGCAAAAGCAGCCAAAGCATGAAGGTCTTGAATATGTGACATGTAAAGGAAATAATGCAGGTTTAACCAAATTTGTTAAAGAAATGGAATTTGTGTAATGTTGTCATTGTAATAGGAAAGGTCATACAAAGGATACATGTTGGGATCTACATCCATCCAATATTTTTGGTTTGAAGAGTCATTCTAAAAAGACATGTTGGAATAGACAGTGCAAGAGAGATTCTATGACAGGTTGTATGAAAATGGATTGTGGATGGACTTATGGATCGAGTTGGCAGAAAATTATATGTATGATCAAAAGTTTGTTTAAGTACAAGTGTTCAAGTGTGAGCAATGATGGAAATCTAGCTAAGTTTGAATGTTCAAAGAGGATAACAAATGGTTTGAGTAAATCGACATCATTGTCTAGCAAGACATCCATAGAAAGTGAGTTCTTAGAAAGATCAAGTTTTTTGTTTTGAAAAATTGGAAACCAAAGATTTGAGGGACTATCACAATAATTACAGAAGGCTACGAGAAAGGCATTATTAGATCCGTAGATAATAGAGATGGTTTGAAGTTTGAAGACTTGGACAAAGAAAAAGGTATCATTAGATATGAAGATTGTTGAAGAATGAGAGAATGACATTTTGGCATAAGGCAAAAGAAAGGATTTGGATAGTCAAGAGATCTGATTATGGACATTAGAAAGAAGATAGTAGGCAAGAGAAAAAGGAATTTGAATGCCACAACATTCGTGGTCAAAATTAAGGGAGGAAAACCCCAATACTAGACTTTTCTAGAATAAGCTATGTGATGTAGTATTGTAAATATAGATGTAATTAGTTGATAGTAGAAATTAGGGGGGAGTGTTGGAAATAGGTAATTTCTACTATATTCTAGAATCTTCTTATTGTGATGAATATTTTATTTGTTTTGTTTGTGTTGTAAGGTCGGCCGACTATAGTGATTTTCTAGATGTTTCTATTAAGTAGTTTCTAGATTCATCCCTATATTTCTAAGTCCTCTATATAAGAGGCAGATGTAAACCATTTTTGTGCAAGCAATTGATGAAGCAATGGAATAAGGTGCAGCAACATGATTATAAATAAAATTTCTCTGTGTCTATATGTGTTTGATAAATTTCATTCTTTCATATGTGTTTGAATATCCTGTGGATGTGACATCCACCACCTACAATTTAATCAAACACACAAAACACTTATGCTAACAAGAAATTTAAAATGAAGTCACTTTGAGAAGATAATTGGAGAATCTCTTCATTGCTGTATATTTGGGGGAAAGAGGATTTTATGCACTATCATATATTTCAGTCTACCATTTATAATTCATCTCAATGAAGAGGTGAAAATAAATCAAAGGCATGAACCGCAGAATACAGTTATTTCAACTCTCTTCATATTATTAGCTAATTTGATATTCATTTCATCATTGTCATGCCTTTTCCATGGTTTCTTTCTCTTATCATACACAAATGTCATTAAATTTTCATGTTCGTCGAGTGATTTCACGTATTTTCCATGAGTGTATGGAATACAGATTCTCATTTTAACGTCGAGTGTCACAATTCAATGTGATTCATAAAAAAAATTAATAAGATTTAATTCTATTTTTTAAATCTTGGTTCAAATGATTGTTGGTTATTAAATCAAGAAGTGTCACATAAAAGTGTTATATGTTTGAATCTGTAAAATTATTATTTTTATCTTTGAAAATTTATTAATTGTGTTGAAAGGTTCGACTATAAATAGAAAAAAATATTAAGAAATTCATTTATTAATTCTATCAAATAAAATAGTAAATAGCTATGCACTTTTGTAAATAAAAAGATAGATATATAGAAAATTAATAATTTTCAAATAATTATATTATTAAATATTAACAATAGTAATGAAACTAATTTTAAGATTTTTAGATAACATTTCAAATGTGATCTCTCAAGAACAAAATAATGCCATCAGAAGGCCCTTCTATTAAGAGGAGATAAGAACTACCACTTTTTAGTTGGCATCTAACAAGGCTTTGAATTTAGATGGATTTCTAACATTACCAAGTTTACTTCAATATGAGGGTTATTCATGCACACAGAGATATATGAGGACCTAGTGGTGGTATGTGTCTTTAGAGGAATCAAATTGAGTAGTAAAATCTCCTCTACCTCTTGCTGCACAGTGTTCTACTTGAAGATAATGCATCTCTATTGTCCACGTTTTGTGTTTTTCTATGCCAAATTTTTAACAAAATATCTCCCTTATGGGTATTATTTTGTACTATTGCTCCTACTAGGAACCTCATTTTGGATTGTTTTATGTAATCTTTAATACTTTTAAACTTTATTCCCACTTTTATGATTTTTTTTTTAAATATAATATTTCTTTTATCTATATATAAATCATACATTGTTTATTTTTTGTTTTAAAAAGTTTTTTAATTTTGTATCAATTTTTTTTTCTTAGAATTATTTTATTTTATATGTTGTTGATAGAGGAAAAAATAGGTTTTGAAGGGACTTGAAACCCTTTACAGTAAAAAACACCAACCCCCAAACAAGACCCATTAAGATTTACATTTAGAACTAATTTTGTGGGAACGAAGAGTCATATCAAAAGAAGACCTAGAGAAATTTGCTTTCTTGCTCTTAACAATAATCCAACCTTCTTCCACTTGTGTTGCCTTACTCTGCCAAGCCAACACACTATTTTCCTGAAGATGAATGGTTGCAGCCACAATCTCAAGGATTTCATCATTATTGTTTAGTGTAGGCAACGACGA
Organism: Sequoia sempervirens; assembly: GCA_007258455.2. Taxonomy (NCBI): domain Eukaryota; kingdom Viridiplantae; phylum Streptophyta; class Pinopsida; order Cupressales; family Cupressaceae; genus Sequoia; species Sequoia sempervirens. The sequence continues at coordinate 62,560 of VDFB02064363.1, forward strand.
AACAAAGGAGCCACTAGAAATGATAGCTGAAGTGCAGACACTAGGAGTGGCATTCATAGACACAATCTCACAATCTTTAGGGGTTTCAACAAGATGTTCAGCTTTAGCAACCCCACCAATTGAGACATTCGAAGGGGATACCTCACAAACTTGTGATTTTGATGCAACCACCTCAGAAAAGCTCCTATGTTGATCAACTTTCTTCTCAACCATATAATGTTGTTGAGAGACACCTTTCCACCATGAAGTCGATGCATTTTTCTCAAATCCACATTGTGTAGCAGCGTGACCTATTTTAAAACATCTTCTATAGCAGAAGGGAATCCCTTCATAGTCCAAGGATTAGTCCCAAGAACCCTTAGAAGTTTTAATTAAAATCTCAGCAGGCAGCCCTTTTGAAACATCCATTTCAACCAAAATTTGAACAAAGGTAGAATAAAGTATGTTAGAAGTAGCAACATCTACCAACAAAAAATCACCTAGGACATCACCCAGTTCTTCCAAAAGGGGGTCAATCCATAAGTGGAGGGGAAGGTAGAGGCAACCGAACCCAAATCGAGATCTTGCTAAAAGTTTCAGAAGTAGGGTTGAAATCAACATGCCAAGGCTTAATCATCAACAAAAATTTATTTTCCCACCTTAAATAATAAATCTAGATTAGAAATAGACACCTTGAAAATAATATCTCTTGACATCTTTTACATATATTTTTTTTATAGGAAAACTTGCTAGTTCAATTAAAATTATTTAATCATATTTTTAATATAAATATATTAAATTTATTTTAGTAATAATTTATCATAAATCAAGACATCAAATAATAAAATCCATTTTATTGAAAAAAATTACAAAAGTAAGCCAATGTTCAGAAGCTTTTAGCTTTTTAAATTATTAGTAATATATCAAACAATTGACTACTCCCAAATACTCAAGAATCACTTCATTATTGTTTTACTTTAAAATTAAAATCATTTTATTAAAAGCACTTGGAATTACATAATAATTTTAACAATTTCTTTAATTACTATTTTTATTGTTTTATATATTTATTGTCAAATTTCCAAAACCCTCTTTAATATAATTTAATCATCATTAGAAGTCAATAACATGAAGATTTTTCTTAGAAGAACAATATATTAGTAGCATGTTCATTGTTTTGGTCAAAAAAATTTCCTAAGGTTTTTTGAAAAACATTGTTAGGACCTATCAAGGTATGTCTCTTAAAATTTAATCCCTTGTGGGTAAATGATTTCTTCTATCATGTCTGTAAGCTTTGGCAATCCTCAAGAAGGCTATTAAAAAATTATCTACTCTTCCATGTCACGATAGTGACAAGAGACTTGCAAAAGAGACCTAGGCACAAAGGGGAAGGAGATGACAGAGGACAGGGTAGTTAGTGTAGACATGTCAAATTGACATTATGCATCAAATTCATTCATCAATTAAATAAATCAGGTTTATTTAATCAATCTCCTAAAGGTTATTGAATAAATCAATTAATCTTCTAAATATATCCACATAATTAAATAGATCAATGATATTTAATTAAATCTCTAATGATCAATTTCTTCTCATTTAATTTAAAAAAACCCAAAAGTTTAAGTTGAATGCCACAATCATTTAATATTAGCTTAATTAATCTAATCCCTGATTAAATGCTAATCCTAACCACTTGCATTCTCTAGATTTTACCACTTGCACAAATAAATCAATTTATTGATTTATTAAAATCATCATTTTCACTCAACATGGCATTTATGGGGAATATTCCCTCAAGTTTGAAAAATATGACAAGTTGATTTGTCCCTCCAACATTTCATTTATTTATCATTTTCTTGTCCCCCACTCATCTTGTCTCTCAAATTCAAATTTGAAACTCCCTCTCATGGGCACATTTCCCAAATCTTTCACAACCAATAGCCTATCACCACTTGACAAGTGGCCTCTTATCATTGGTGGATCTTTAGTCCCACATTCATCCATTTGGCCAATCTCTCATCAAAATAATCTATAAACGAGAGCTTCAGTTTTTATCAAATCCTCCACAATCTTAGCATTTTCCATCTTCAAAGCATTTAATCATCTAGCATATTTTATCAAGGATTGGGAAAGGGCTATTTTCAACAATAGCACCAATCCACTATGAGATAAAATTTTGATTATATTTTTATATGCTTGTAATTTAGTGTTCTTTGTTCTATTTAATTTGCATATCTTAGCATAGTCATGTATTTCATAGGAATATTAGATCAGATTATTTTGAATGGACTAACAACTAACTGTGGTCATTTGTTTGAAATAAAGCTGATTTAAGGTTTATAGTTAGCATGGGTTGTAAAGATTTTGAAAGGAAGAAAAAAGTTTTATTTCTATTCACCACTCTATGGTCTAGTCATCACAAAAAGGTTTCCATCAAAAGATAAAGGGGTGTTAAATGCATATGACAATTTGTTGAAGATATTTCCATTGAGAATAAATAAAACGCATCAAGATGAGGCCTATTGAGTGCAAGAACATGACAGTGTTAGACAATCAGTAAAACTATGAGGGGTACTTTCTTCATAGAGATAAGGCATAGGCCAATATAGGAGACAGTCAACTGTAGATAAAGAAAATAGTGAATAGAAGATACAAAGATTAACGAAGTATTCACGAGTCTTTTACAAATGGGTGGAGTTTGTAATCGATATCAAGAAAGGTTTATTGGATTTGATGGCCCTTGGTCACCATTCAAATCCACCAAGGGTTTATTACATGGTTCCTTAGAATTGTCATTAGGTGGACAATTAGACACCCTAATTTTAAAATATTATCTAGGATGACTTCTCAATCCTCGAGGTTATATTCAGTCATAAGATCTATGCCCTATGATTTTGAGTAAAAAACAAATTGAGTAAGCATGCCCTAATGAGGAATGGTTGGATTTGTTTGAAATATACGATGATAGGTTATCTACATGCCAAACGAAGTCATTTTGTGGTGGTTGTGATAGTCATAACTATTGATATTCTGGAAAGGAATGATGCCAACTATACTTCAATACAAAACAAGACTGTCATAAACTATACATTTCCATATTCGACATAGGGCGCAATGACTGTCAAGAAATGACCGCCAAACAATAAGACAATGACAGTCATTATGAAAAATAAGAGAATTCTAATTGATAAAAACTAAGGGCTGTCATAACTTCACAAGGAAGAAAATGATAGTTAGACGAGTAGAATAGTTAGAAAGGTAAAGGGAGAAGGTTTTAGGAGGCAATAACTTGCGAGCCACAGGAGATAGGAAGTCTTGGGAAATTTTTCTTAAATATTTTAAAAGGAATTGTATTGTTATTGAAATCCATGATAGGATTTGTTTGTTGTATTACTATAAACCCTAGTCAAATTTCTAAGTGACTGTTGCTGCTGTAAAAGGGCATATGACCATGTCAATCAAAGATTTGTTTTTTTGAGAAATTTGGCTTTAATAAATATTGGTGCAATGGGATTCATAATTGTATTTCCACACAAATTTTTTTAGTGTTGATGAATGGGAAACCTTGGGATTGTAGAGCAATAGAGAGTAAAACAAAATAACAATATTAAGAATTTACATTGTGAATAATAATAAAAATATGAGGAATTACATTATCTTCATTTAGGTCATCACATTCAATACATTGGTTTTTTAAGCCATTGTTTTCTCATGAATAACCATCCAAATTCTCTTACGGGAATAACTCCCTAAAACTAACAACTAACTATTATCTAATTTATTAAATGCAAACTTTAATACTTTAATTTCCTAACAACTCCTCTTAAAAATTACATAAGGAAAAAAATAAACTTCCTAGGCTAGGAAAATGGTTTGATTAGCCAACCCTACATCAACATCAACCAAAAATCCTTTGTCTAGGAAAATGTCTTGAGCATCAAGCCAAACTCCTTATGTTTGGGTAAATGTTTCAATAATCCAACTCTGGATCAGCATCAATCCAAACTCCTCATGTCTGGACAAGGTTTTGATTATTCAACGTTTACCTATGAATCAAGAAAAACTCCACTATTCATAAGAAAATAACCAACCAAATTTGAATCAAGGCTAACTCTATTATCTACAATAACATTCCTTCATTTGTAGATCGAGACTTACTCATTTATCCACAAATATACATTTGCAAAAATATGGATTAGACAAACTCAATTATCCATAAATATTTTGTGGAATCAATTATCCATAGACCAACAACACAACTCACCAAGTTTTTGGATTCAATTATCTACATACCAACAAATCACTGCATCCCCCATTTTTCTCTTGAAAGGACTACAAATGAAACAAATGCTTCTCATGCAAGAATCATCCTTGAGTGAGGAGCTAACTTGGGATGATAGATGTCCTCCTACTTCCATTTCCTCCAACCTCCAATGTGACCTTGTTACACTCTATTCATCTGATTTCATGTGTGAGTCTTTAAAAGCACCGTCATGTGTAACAAAGATTGTCCCAAAAGCACAATCAATCTTTGACATATGTGTGACCATAATAAAAACTAACATGTAGGATTCAATAGAAAATTCACTTTTTACAATTTGACCTCATTTCTAAAAACACATTAACTTTATCTCTCCAAAATATGCAACTTGAACTTTAACAAATAAATCCTTATATCTCCCTTGTAATTTCTAGAATGCATTTAATAAAACAACTAACTTCTTACCAAAACCCTTATTGCTCCATTACAAAATCCTTATGCCACTTCAAATAGAAATCAAGGTGATAATTTTTACATGAATCTTCACATAATTTCATCCTAGAAAAAATCTCCAATGTAAAACAAAAAAAAATTGCTGACCTCCATCTTTCTTCAAATTGATTATTTTTGCTTCAAAAAATTATTGCAATGTACAGGTGTGCACCTATATACCATTTCATATAGCCTATTCTTCCATACACCCTTTGCACAACAGGTTATGTCATGCCTCCAAATAACTCTTCTTTCATGTGCTGGATTCTTTCTAGTTTGATTGCCATAATCCACTTTTTGGTTCAGTTTGCAAACCATAAGTATGACTTTGCAGCCTTGGGTTGAACAAGAAAAAAGGATAAGTTTAGCTATGTGTATTCAGTATTGTGGCACAAGAAGAAAGGGCATGATGAACATCATTGTTATACAAAGAAGATTGATGAGCTGTCACATATTATTTAGAAGAACAATATTCCATTTCCCTCATCTGTGACTCCTTCTACAACCTCTGCATCTTCATCTACATCATCATCCAAACCTACATAGTTAGGGAATACAATATTTGCAAGTGGTAAACAAGATAAACTCTACATGGGTAAAGGACATGCATTGGTAACTTCTGTAGTTCATTCTGGTCGTGATAGATAGTTTTTGGATTCTTGAGCATTTCAGCACATGGGTTTTACTCCCTATCATTTTTTGGGTCTTCATCCTACTAATACTTCCAAGATTTTGTTGGGAGAGTAAAATTTTGGAAGTTGTAGGGGTAGGAAATGTTGAGATTGGTAATGGTTGTTTCAGAGATGTATTGCATATTCCTAATTTGCACACAAATATACTTTTCATCTATCAGATTACTCATGGTGAGGTACCGAAGATTGTAGAGTTCACTATACATTATGTTTTCATCAGAGAGGTTGATACTGGAAAAGTCATTGTTGTTGGTGAAGCTGATCATGGGTACCATCTCTATACCTTTTCTCATTTTGTTGATGATGATGATTATGAGGCCTCACACCCCTCTTACTAGTGTTGATAGCAATTCCTTAGGAGAGATTGGTCATTTGAACTTTGTAGTTCTTCAGACCTATGTTGATTCATTTCTTGTTGCATCAGAGGCTGGTTCTTTAGCACTTGATAGGATGTTTTTGATCCTTCAGATCTTGCTTTGTGGGATAGTCACTTGATAGGTCTTGTAGAGTTGTTTTGTGAATATCACATTTTTGATTTGGATGATGCTTTTGAGGGTATATCCCTTCTTTTTTATGACAATATTTGCACTATTGTCACACCATTTTTGTCTTTGGAGATTGATGCTTCAGATTTTCCACAAGGTCTTGTTGATTCACCTTCTTCAGTTGAGGTTGCACCTAATCATGATGTGACATTTGGTTACATGGAGGAACCTAGATAGTTTTTAGAGGCATCTTTTCTGTTGATTCATCCTCTCCCTTTTCTTATTTTAGAGTTGGAGTTTCTCTTGTATTAGTGATTGTTTCTCCCTAAAGGGAGGTATGTTGTTTGCAGACATGGGATATTCTTCAGACTTCCAAGATCACAATAGGAGTTTCTTCATCATGGGGGGGATCTTCACCATTTTCTATGGGGAGGCTACATAGTCAAGCTCTCATTTTGGATCTTGTTGAGATCAATGACAAGAGTTTTCCCTGGGGGGTCTTGTGAAGTCCTCCTCTCACTTTTTTAACTTTCTCTTTTTGAACTATTTTTCTCTCTTTTGGAGAGGGGTTTTTTCCCACAAGGTTTTTCTCATTTTCTCCATTTGTGAGATATATATTTTTTGCATTGTAAAGGTTACCTAACATGGTTTTGTAGCTGGGACCCATATTGCATTTCATAATAAATCTTGCAAAGTGTACACTTAAGGGGGCTATTAGTGTAGTATTAAGCTTATCTTAGGGTTAATTATTTAGGTGTTTTTTCCTATATTGAATAGTTTTACACCTATTTCTTTTTTCATGCCTTTAAAAGGCTATACATTATATATTTTTATAGCATATCATTTTTCATTCACATTTGGTGAAATAGCACCATAAAAGTTTAATTTGTACATGACCTAATTGGTGGAGATTACCACTTGACATATTTTCTAGAGAATTGAGGAGGATTGTCCCATCTAGTACCATAGATAATGGGTACTTTTGATCTTGAATAATTTTTTATCTACTTGTCCCATGGGGTAAAATCCTTTTGTTTATTACTTTGAATTTTGACCTTGTTGTTCACCACATCTTCAATGGCCCTACCAATCTTGTTAATTAAATTTTTTTGTAGATAATTATTTCTCTTAGAAAATCCTCCTATTCCTTTCCTTTTGAATTTCTCATATACCAATTGAAGAGAAAGCCGTCCAAAATTTCAAAGAAGGTGGTATTTCTCAATATAAAGGGCCATGAATTAAAGAGATGTAAACTATCTTGTGCTCTAGGTCCATGAAAATTTAATTTACTCTACACCTATTGCTAGTAAACATCTAAAAAATGATGTTTCAATAGTAAATGATCCACTATTTCTTCTTCTTTCTTACATTAAAAACATCTAGATGGCCCCAAGAACCCCATCTTTCACAAATTTTCTATTGTGATAACTTTTTATATAAAATTTCCCAAGCAAAGCTCCAACTTTGAATAGATAATTATTATTCCTACAAAGATGCGAAGCCCAATCGTTTTTCTTTTCTGCCAACTCTAGTAGTTTGTAATCAAAATTTACATTATTATTCCATGTGTTTGAGCCAAAAAATGTAATGTAATCCTCTTCTTCAATTATAGAAATTTTCCTCTAAACAAGAATTTATTTTTAAATATTTTTTTAATTTGCTTGGATGTGTGTATTTTGGAGGCTTTTCCATCTCCATTTGATAATACACCTATAATAAATCTTCATGATATAGTACCAAACATATTCTCCCTACCATGTTTCCAAGGTATGCCTTATCTCTTCCATGTTTGGGAGATTTATAAGAGTGTCATATTCATTCCACAAGTCCCCCCAAAAGATGGCCTTGCTTCCATCTATAACTTCACAACTAGTTTATTTGATGATTAAATATTTGTAGCTTAAAATAAAGTTCCAAATTGATGTTCCCTCGATTGAATTTTCAATAGTGAGTATTCTTTGTAGGGAAGTAGATTTAAGATATTCTTGTTGAATAATTTTTTTTCTAATTCATATTTGACTTTGTGTAAATTCCCCTTGTAAGTTTTGCTTCTATGACTTTATTTAGAATGCTCCATTTTCTCAACCCACACCACCTACCTCTTTAATTTTACATAGTTTATCCGATGCAATTGAGGGGAATTTTTGATCATTTGAAGTATCTTTACAAAATAAATTCTTCATATTGGGGTTAAGGGTATTCATATGAATGACAAGGATGACTGCCTCTAACATTAGTATTATGCCTACAAATGCCAAATGATCAACACTCAACAAATTATGCCTTAAACCCTTAACATAGTAAACATCGTCAATATGATGCTTGCCATCAAAACTTATTGAACTTGTCCCATAGATTTTAGCATTAGTATCACCTCCAAACATAACCAAGCCTCCATCATATTTCACAAGTTTAACAGGCTTACTCTTATCACTAGTCATGTGATGTGAACGACCACTATCAACTACCCAAAAATTCTTTTCTTATTTAACATGTAGGGCATAGATAATCATACCTTCATTTTTCCCCTTCTCCTTCTTCAAAGGGCTTTCCTTTACCTATTTTTTTGAATTAGTAGAAGTAGGTTCATCCTTAATCGTCAAGAATAAGCATTCATTGTCATCTAGATCTTCATATTCTGAATCTTCATCAGAAATATTTGCATTCTCATTCTCATAGTAAGCTCTGTTAATCTTCTTTCTTTTCTTTTCTTTATCTTGCCACCATTTATTGAGTTATGTGATCTATATTAAAAAATAAAGTTTGATTTCTATCCATTCACAATTTTCCTCGAAGCCTTCTATTAGTTAGCCAAGGTATTTCTTATTGACTATGATTTTCTCTTACAGGTGACACAAAAAGAAGAGTGTCAAACTTACATTTAGAGCAATTTTAATTTATAAAAAATGCAATAAGACCAATTAATAAAATTGTTACATTCACTAATAAAAAATAAATATTCTATGAATCAAAATAAAAATATTCTATGAATCAAAATAAAATTAGTTATCAAATAAAAGATTTGTGTGATTTTTTCAATAAACAAATTTATTATAAAAATTAAATTTTAAATAATAATTTAAAGCTTCAATAACTATTATCTATATTTAAACCTTTTAAAAAATACAACCCAATATTAATTCTGAATAACTAATACAAATGTTGGAATCCATTAAACAATACAATCCAGTATTAACCCTAAATAAATAACACCAATATTGGAACCCTTTAGGCAGATTTAAACCAATCTTAACTGTTAAGATCAAGGCTTATTAGATGCAACAACATTTTGCTACATATGTGAATTGATTGAATTTTACATTATGAACAACAGGTTTAAATCTCAATAATGTTAGAAGGCTTGGTTATGGGACACTAGGAGTTCTATTCTCAGGTCCAGTGGTTAGGTTATCACTTCTTTAATAATATGAAGTTCACAACATCCATATAGTGTAACATCTATGTAGTGTTTGAGAAGATTTTTAATCTGAAGGAAATTTAGAAATAATCTAAATTTCAATGATAATCATTTTCTTAAAAACTATTTTATTTTGATTAGGAAGAAGAATTTGTGATCAGGAAAGTTTAGAACTTCACAAATGTCCTAATTTTTTATCTCCAATAAGAACTATGAGAAGGAAAAACTGTTAATGCAGCATATAAATATACACATATAAATATACACATGAACAAATTTTACCATTCAAAAGGTTTATGGATCAAAAGGTTTATGGGTCAGAATCATACAGACATTTAAATCTTATTACATTGAGATAAACTCCGATACTTAATACACAGCGATATATTCTGTTAAATCTCAGCAGGGTTCTTCAACAATATGTAAAGTTATTGTTATTTTTGGCTTATCTGTAGGCGTCCAATGCTTATCTATTGTGGAGTTCAATTTTCATTTGGCTTATCTGTAGGCGTCCAATGCTTATCTATTCAGGAGGAAGTGCTTTCTGCAACCAACTATGGGCTGTTTCATTTTAACAACATGCTTAGCAATATTTCATAGAATTTCTTGCGTTTTTTTTTAAAATAAATGGAGAGAAGAAGTAAGTTACACAGAGGTTGAAAGAAATTATGGAAAAAGAATCCACATTTTTGTACATCCACAACGCCCTGTTCAAAAGAACTTCTTCCCAGAGATGCAGAAGCACTAGAAAATACTTTTCTTTCCAATTCCCTCCATCCTAATTTAATCACACGGTACTTTAATAATAAAATTCACACAACACACATTAATGCTAAAGAGAAATTTAAAATGAAGTCAGTTTGAGAGGATACTGAGGAGAGATGATGTTATGCACTACCATATATTTCAATCTACTATTTATAATTCATCTCAACGAAAAGGTGAAAAATGCATAAACCGCAAACTCTCTTCATATTATTAGCTATTTTGATATTCATTTTATCATTCTCACGGCTTTTCCATGATTTCTTTCTATTTTCCACGTATTATGTATGTTTTCTTCTCGTACACAAATGTCATTAACTTTTCATGTTGCAGAGTTATTTCATGCACTTTCCATGAGTGTATGCAATACAGATTCTTATTTTAATGTCCAGTGATGTGATTTATAAAACAAATTTATAACACATCTAGAGATGGAAATAGAAATTAATAATTTTTTAAATATTAGTTTGATTGTTGGTTATTAAATCAATAAGTGTCACATAAAAGTGTCTTATATTTTGATTTTGTAAAATTATTATTTTTTATTTTTGACAATTTATAAATTGTGTTGAAAGACATAACTACAGTAATGATATGAGTATGTTAACAAAAACAAATATAAAAGAGTGGACTTATAACTCTAATAAATAAAATAGTAAATAACTATACAAAATGATAAATATATAGAAAATTAATACTTTTAAAATAACAATATTATTAAATATTGACAATACCAATATAACCTTAATTTCAAGGTTTTTAGATAGCATTCCAAGTGTGATATCTCAAGAATAAGACAACTCCATCATAAGACCCTTGTATTCAAGGAGATAAGAACTGTCACTTTTTAGTTGGCACCTAACAAGGCTTGGAATTCAGATGGATTTCTAGCAATTTTTTTTAACAATGCTGGGATATCATTTGCATGGATCTCTTGGATTTGATGGAGAAATCTAGAAAGAAAAAATAGTTCTCAAGGATATAAATAACACCTTTGCTGCACTAATACTAAAGAAAAACACTACAATCATTGGATGATTTTAGGCCCATTTTTGTGTGCAAAATAATTTATAAAAGAATATCTAACTAAATAAAATGAATACTTCCAAAGATAATTTCAAAAGAATAAAGTGAGTTCACTCTACGGAAATCCAACACAAATGGAATAATCATTGCTCATGAAGCTATACATATGCTCCATAAATGCAAAGAAAAAAGAACGTTAGTTAAACTAGATATAAAAATGACATACAATCATGTCAATCAAAGCTTCTTTTAAGAAAAAAAAAAAAAGAAGTTTTTCTTTTAAGAGTTTTGGAGAAATTTAGCTTTAATAAATATTGGTGCAATGGGATTTATAATTGTATTTCAACACTAAGATTTTTAGTGTTGGTGAATGGGGAACCTTGGGATTTCTTTGGATCCTCCCTAGATTAAATTAGGGAGATGGGCTTTATCTACAAAATGACATGTCGAGTCTTTTGAAATTGGCCCAGCTACCAAAAAATTGGCTCTTGGAACATCTAGTTTGAACATAGGCTCTTTATGTTCAAACCTGCAGTCTGATTTTTTGAGGGAAAACTCGTTCAAAGCTTTAGACATTTCAAGGACAATCGAGGAACCATGTTCATCAGACTCTGATCATGCTCTTGTCTAGCCCTCCATACGAAGCCTTCTTTCTTGGAGAAAGAGGAACTTAAATTTCCCGTTTGACCCTCTTCCTTTGATGTGGAGTAAGAATGACGATGGAGTGGCTGGATGTGTAGATTTTGGTGATGACCATTTTACCTTAGGAAGCTGGGAACAGAGAGATCTTATAAGTAAAGATGGACAGATGAAGCTGTCAGCTCAGGTCTTTTTCGCTACAATTGATCAGAAAAGTGAAAGGACTGCAGGAGAGAGTGCATATACTACTTTGGTGCCTGAGGATGTTGTCGCTGGAGATTTTGTTGGTCAAGATGCGGGGGAGAGTACTAGGCCCTCTAAGCTAGAAGTTTATACATTCCAGGCTCTTTTGGCGGAGGATCTACCATAGTCTCTACTCTCTTCTTTCATGGTAGACAAAAAATGTAGATTGCAAGAAGCGGTTGTTGAAACCTTGAAGGGAGTGTGGGGGCTGGAGAGCATTGTATTCGATCCACCAAACATAGGGCCTTACACTGGCATCGTTGCGAGAGAATTTAAAGGGGAAAATATGGTTGGACTATATTGGAGACCTACATATTTTGGTCTCATAATCGCTTCAATTGGCTCATTTCTTCCTTATGCATTCTTTCCTAATCCTTGTCCTTTGTAACCCATTCTTTTCATAATTTTAAAACCAACATTTTCCTCATTATGATTAATATGATTTACAGATTCAAACACTTAATCATTTTTACTTTATTCTTCTATACATTCCTCATCAAAATCAATATTAGCCATATCACACAAACTACTTGATTTATCTACAGAATGATATAGATATTCAATACCACAAGCAACATCACTTACCAATGGCTTTGTCCTTAAACATCAATTTTCTTATTTCAACTTTGATAATTCTTCTTGTAGTAAACAATTTTCTTCTTTTAATAATTTTAGCTTTTCTTCAAAATCTTCTTTCTTTTTCATGATTTCATCAAACAACTTTAATTTTTCTTGTAACTCTTTATTCTTCTCCTCAACTTGCCACAAATCTTTCAAAAGTTCACTATTTTCTTTCTTTAAAAGATCCTTCTCACAAATTAGATTTTCATTTTCTTTTAACACTATTATACCAACTTTTCTCATTGCAATAAACAATTAAACTCACCTTTTCACTTGATTACAACGTGACTTCAACCATTCTCTTGCAATTTATACTTTGTCTTCTATAAATATCTTAAAATGATGAACATTGATCTCTTTTACTATAGCTTCTTTTGACAGTTACACAAATACAACAATTCTCTCCAAAAAAAAAAGTTGTGATGTACTTTTAGCAATAAAACTGATCCTATTTCTTTATTTTCTGTAGGGACTTTCTTCCAATACAGATTATCTCAAAGATCACTGCAATTTTTTTTTCAAAACACACAATCAAGCTTTTCAAAATAAAATTAATTACCTTTTCCAACAACCTAACATTTTCTACACTTGTCTTTTTGCATTGGAGATGATGCAATCTGAATTTGAGAACAACATCAAATATGGTGACTTCCTACATCCACGTTTCATGCAAAAACTTTCTACTGTTGTATGCCTAGTTAATTGTAGCATAAATAGGAGAAATATTGGTGCTATTTATTTAAAGTTAATCTTGGGTTGTAATGTGGCCTGCACAGGTAGTTGAATTGGCTTGGGCAAGGTTTTCTCCCCATTCATCTTTGGTTGAACTCTAGAGATAGGATACCCTGTAGTATCAAAATAATAATAATAATAATTGAGTTGGATTGTTTAATGAGTTCCAACATTTGTGTTAATTATTCAGAGTTAATATTGGGTTATAATTTTTTAGAAGGTTTAAACATTGGTAGTAGTTATTGAGGCTTTGAGTTATTATTTAGAATTTGTTTTTTATAGTAAATTTTATTATTGAAAAACTCACACAGATCTTTTATTTGATAGTTAATTTTTTTTTTATCCATAAATCTTTTTTTCGAATGGTGAAGTAGCAATTTTATGAATTCTTGTTATTGCATTATTAATGATTCTCTACTTTCATTTCTTTGCATGTATGAATATGCTAATAATATAATATTAGTATTTTTTGGTTTTGGGTGGTCAAGTAATAATAATGAAAACTCATTTGGTAGTCAACTACTGTACTTCAGAATAGCTTATAAATCTGTAATTTTCAATTATATCTATAATTGACATCCCAAATTTGGATTATATTGTTAGCAAACACCATGATTGAAGATTGTAGAACTCTTTGAAGAATGTTTTTAAATATTTCATTGGTGATAAGACGTTATATGTGAAGCAGATCAATAGCTCTGTATCCTATCAGACCAAGAGCTAATACAGCAAATAACTCATTAAAAACAAATTCCAAATAAAAAATCAACCGCACAAAACTTCTGAAGCAAATGTTACAATTTATTTCATAGTTTTAATTCAGAATTTCACATTTACATATGCAAATAATAACATACCAAAATCTAGTTTTTTTTCCCCTTTTCTTGCTCAATCTCCAACTCTTCTTACTCCAACATCACTCCAGAAACATGTCTTAAAAACTGATTTATAATTGCAGATTTTTAAGACATGATTTATAATTGTAGATTTTTCCAGCCAATCATAGGGTCGATTTCCTTCACTGTATGCACTCAAACAGCTGTCTTTTTTTAAACACCTACTCTATAGCTGTTGCTCCTAAATCCCATGCAGTCCCCCCCTGAATTTAGTCAGCAATTTTTATTTGCTTCTTTCTTTTATTTTTACTTTTTCCTGTACTCCACAGGAGCGTGTCTTGTCCCCATAATCTGCACTCAAGTTTTTTCTTATTGCTGAGAATTCCTTGCCCATACGTGTCTCTTGGAATTCTCTCCAATTTACTTCTTTTTTATTTCTTTTTGTATTGATTTTATTTTGCAATTCTTTGGTAATTTGCACAGTTTATTTTCTTTATTTCTGCACATATTCATTTCTCACAATTTCTTCTTTTCCAGTAATCAAAATAAAGAAAGTGAATTGAAATTATTATATTTTTCCCCCGTGTCTTATATTTTGTTTTTATATTTTAAATATTTACCAAAACATAGCATTTCATTATCATTGTAAAAATTACATAATTAAATAATTAAAATACTGGGATGTCATGGGTGCTCACAAGGGGAAAAATGCAAAGTGCTCCAATTTCCATGAAAATTGGCCAACCCACCCATAATGATGCCATGCATTAAAATGAAAGAAAATTGTATAGATTATATCATTGTTGAACAATAATAATAATAAATATTATATTTTTTTTGGAGATTTGCAATGTGTATTGCAAATGTTTAGAAAGCATTGCTTTCGTCCCTTAGTGGACTAACTCCACTATCCATAGTAACACTCCTCTATTTGTGGATGGAGACTTACTCAATTATCCACAAAAACACAACTGCAAAACTATGGATTGAGACAAACTCAATTATCCATAAATAGTTTGTGAATTCAATTATCCATAGACCAATAAATCGCTGCATGTCCCATCTTGCTCTTGAAAGGACTAGAGATGAAACAAATGTTTCTCATGCAAGAATCATCCCTAAGTGAGAAGCTAGCTTGGGATGATAGATGTCCTCCTGCCTCCATTTCCTCCAGCCTCTCATATGACCCCTTTCAATTTTAGTCATACAATACAACATTAATGACTCTGAATGCATCATTAATAAATGCATAAAAGTGTGCATACATAACTTAGATGTCAAATTCAACCAATAATGCATCCATTACAAATATTTTCTTTGTCCTTCTAGCATATCCATATACTAGAAAATTTTGCAATATAATGATTTTCTAGTTTACATGTATAATTTCTAAAAATTGACACTGAATGCTTGTAACTATATTTTTCTTTTGCTCTAAAAAATAGATACTAAACAACATTGGAATAGGAGTACACATCTCAAAATATTGGCAATATGATGATTTTGGAGTTTACATTGCTCTAAAAAGTAGATACTAAACAACATTGGAATAGGATGCATCTCAAAATACTAGAAACATTTGACTATCAATGAGAATTGTAGAAAATAGTACAAAAATTTATCATTCTCCAGCTCTCTTATTGAAATCAATAGTATATAAGGGAGAGGGGCCCATAGTGGAGCGGGGTCTAATAGCGGGGATAGAAGTAGTCCTCAATGGGTCCCATAGTGAAGCAACTTAATACCTAATTGCAAAACACTTTTTATCCATAAAATACAGAAATTGACAAATCATCTGATGCCACATCAACACACCAATAAAACATGACTTAGTGCACCACTATCGGTCTCACTTTTTTCTTGGGCCTTTTTTGGATACCTAAACAAAAAACATGTTGATGTGACATCATATTGTTGATGTGGCCCTAAAACGAAATATAGAAGCACATGAGTTGTCAAATAAGCTATTGTACAAAATTGGGAGTGATTTCACATAGGATTTTGAGAAAGGTGAAGTTACGGTGCTCCACTATGAGCCCCTCTCTCCTACTATTCTTTAATTTCTTCTCCAGCATCTAGTTTATTTTTGCCACTCCTATGCGTAGCATTAGTAACCAATTTTAGTGCAACATAAAGATAAAGAGGCATGCTACATATAAATTTTGCACAAGCATTCAAAATCTAATACCCAACAATGAAGAATGCCCAAAAATTTTCCTAATTTGGCACTTGATTTGTCTCCTCAAAATAGATGAAGGAAATAATTTAAAATAAGAGTGCTCTTCTTAGGGAATCATTAACATTGATCAACGAGCAATAAAAAATGCTTATCAATGTGTAAAATCCCCATCTCAGGCCATACCCATTGATTGCAGGTTGTCTCTTGCATTAATTATTTTTTTTGAAGTGTAGCCTCTAGTTCATTCATGCACATTTTCTCCTTAACTCCAGCCATGCTTCATAAATACAAACTATCTCCCTAGTCATCCTACTTTGTTTTTTTATTTTTAATTATGTTCAAACTACATTGTCCAACTAGGATGACGTAAATGAGGGATGTGACATCCTTCCCCCCTTGAGAATAAGTCTTCCAACTTATTAGACAATTACATTTATTAATTTCATCAAAATTTTGGGTTACTAGCCAAGTTAATTTCTTTTAAACCTCTTATCCTTGTCTTTTAAGTTGTCTCCTTTTCCCTAAATTGATCAAATTTGAAATAATTTTTATTAGATTTTAGTGGGTGCATATCAAAATATACCCTCAAGTGAGCATTTCCACTCAATCCTATCCTCCATTTTGAATTTATGGGTTAGTTTTCTCAAGAGTGATCGGTTTTATTCCACTAAGCACACATATTTACCTATTAACCTTAGTAAGGTATAGAAGTACCATGCATTAGTGTAACAACTACCCCAACGAAAAAATACATTTTTTGCACATTTTTTTTTCTTCATCATCATGCAAAAATGATTACATAGAAGGTTAGATCATATAAATGTTAATGAAGATCAACTTAAGCAGCATAACATCGTGTTAGTTACATAATTTCCATTAGCACAACTTGTTGCCTTAATAAAAAAGAATGCTACTAACTAGATTGCACAAAACTTCATGATGTTGAATTGTTTTATCTTCAAGACCCCACTCGTTCCAGTCGTGGTAGGGTGCAAACTAATCCCAACCAAGTGGATTCAACCCTATCCACCCCTCCAAGTGGATTATGTGTCCTATGACAATAGAAAGAGAGAGAGAGTTGCCATTCCAGCCCATAAGCTATGAGCAAAAATGTCTTCCTAGTGACCCTCTTCCCAAGGTGCACCTAGCTATGGTAGGCTTATAATTCCCTTTTCAACAGTTACAAGAATTCATAGGGAGTTAGTTTTATCTACTTGAGCTTGTTGGGAATCCACCTTCAGGTTGTCCATCTAATTGGCTAAGCAACCAAGGGTAACCATGACTGGTGTGGAATGCTCCTAGACTAATGACCATCTCGAGCTGAGTATTGCTTCTAGGCTCTTGTCCATCTTGAGCTTAGTGTTTCCCCTAGACTAATGTCCATCTCGAGCTTAGTATCTCCCCTAGACCCTATCCATCTTGAGCTTAACACAACCCCTAGACTATTACCAATCTCAAGCATATACCACCCCTAGTCTTTTGACCATCTTGAGCCTAGTACTACTCCTAGACTACCATCCATCTTGAGTAAGTACTATTCCTTAGCTCAGGCTTAGCATTGGACTTGAAGTAGGTTTCCAACTCAAGCTCAGTAGGTTCCCATCTTAATTGCATCCATGTATGGAATTACTAGTTATTTTTCTAAGAGCAATACATACTCTTAGACTCTTTACAATAGAGGGTGAGGTAACTCCTCATCCCATTGTATAGTATACCCTAATTCTTACTATCCTTAAGGAGTAAATTAAGATGTAAACTTGTAAGGGCTTCATTCTCAGAAGCCATTGGAGTATTCATTCAATTGAAAAGGATTTCCCTATCAATCAACTATTCATAACAGCCATGAACACTCAAATGAATGACTCTCCTATCAACCAACCGAGCCATAGTTTTGAGAAGATTTCACCTAGAGAAAAAATCTAACATATTTCCATTTATTTTCATAGATTTTACCAGCACCATTGCTTAAGGAAAAATCAGACCACTAGTCACTAGAAGAACAAGTTATCTTATTCCTTGTATCTAATTTGACTAGCATTGAGCTTGATAAGAAAAAATAGTCCCTTAAAGTATATAGGAAACATTGTTCAAGAGTAATTTATTGAGTTGTTCAACGAAGTTAAGAACTAAATATAGTTCCAATGTAGTTGAAATATTCCTATGAGTCTAAACAACCTAACATACTGAACTTAATTGGCATCTATAAACCCTACTAGAATGAGTTGCCACAACCAATCCAAGCTTATTTTCAACACAACACCTATGGTTATTAGGTGAGCAGCTATTTCCACTTATGGGACAACAATCTAAGTATGCATAAATAATTGTTTCCCTTTCCCAAATCTACTTAAGAGAAAGATATTAATTACTCTTCCTTATATTTATAAACATGACATATATACACTTGTAAAAGGCATATTTCTACCATTATCCAATATTTACTAGCATGTTATTTTGTTTCATGTTTTCAAATCAGACTAAATAACTCTATACTCCCATCCTTTGTCAACTCATTTTCTTCCCTACTAGATTCATCTATTCCAATACAAAACAAGAAGTTGAACACACCTCAATTTAAAAAGACAAACAAAACCTCTAGCCACAAAGATTATATTATAACTTAAATTTATCATTTCCCTGATATGCCTGAATTCTATATTAGTTATAAGGCATCCTTGTAAATGTATAGAAATGTGAAACTATGGCTTAATCATTTAGTCCATATTTCCCTTTTCAACAGCTAAAAGACTAAAAAATAATCTTATTGAACTATTGTACAAGTGCTACCTTAAGCATTCTATAGAGTTAAGTTTCTTGTAGTTGTAAGAATTTTACTTCTATTTTATTTTAAATCTTGAAAATGGGTGAAATAAATAGCATGCTAGATAAGGGTAAGAGCAATAAGAAGGCAGAAGAATCAATGTTAATTTTTAGGGACTACACCAGATGCCAAGCTAATGAAAGGAATAACAACATTAGATTTTGCAAAAGAAAACCCATATTAGAGAAAAAGTCTATAGTACCCCATTGTCACATATCATAATGCTTTATGTTTTAGCTATTATTGTGCAACCTAGCAATGTTATGCTTCAAATTTTTCCCCTACTCTTATAATTTATCTTCTATTGTAAACCAAGAAATTTCATTTCCCAATAATTCCTCAAATAAAACTGTAAAAGAGGTGAGACGAAAAAGACCATTTCCAGAAGTTTAAAAGAAATTAAGATTTTGAAGGCCAAGATAGTTTTACATTAAAGTTAACGTATCACAAAAGATTAATTGCAAAACAAAAGAAAGGAAGATAAAACCTAATATGTAATGACTTGAAGAAGCAAAGAAGAATGCCCTAGCCACCTAGCTTTGGTCTCCTTTTCAAAACCTGTCCAGGCCTTTGAAACAACCACACCCTTGTTCTTTTTTTTTTTGTCTCTTTCCCCTATTTCTCTTCCAAAATGAGACCTTTGCAAGTCGATTTAAGGAATGAGGGTTGAGTTTCTCCATGACATCCCAGTCAAAGTTCTTTCCTTCCATTGGCAATTGTTGTAGGGGTTGTGAGGCTTCCTAATGCTTTTGTTGTCCTCCTCCTCACCAAACTTCTTCCTCATTGGTCAAGAAGGATGCAGGAAAATGAAGGAGAAGATTTAAAATAAAATCTCCTTCATTTCCTACGTCCTTCTCTTTTCCTTTCCATATTTGCTCAATGACAGACTTTATTTATTTCTTCATTTTATTTAATTTGATGGGAATATTAGTTTATATGCCCCTTGTAAATGTCAATTTAGTGAATGACATTTCAAATTATGGTTTATTTTATTTATTTATTTTCTTCTTATCAATGCCCATCTATTTTCTTTTGGGTAATATTCATGGTGAGTGTTTATTTATTCATTGTTTTTAAATTGTTGTTATTTTAACAATGTAGCTATCAATTATATAATTCATAATTTTATTATTTGATTATATAACTTAATTTATTTCTTCACCTTTAGATATTTATTATTTTAATTTACCCAAGCTTCTCTCATAGACCTTAATTAAATCTACCAAATTGAGAATTGTCAAATAATCGAGATATTTAAATAGAACTAATGGCTCAACTTAGCCGAGTCAAGTAACTCTAGCAATATATATATCAAAATCCATATATATATATATGTCAAAATCCTAGGTTGAATTAACCTCAAGCTACTAGAATCTACAGACAAGGTCAACACTAGAATGACATACCAATTGTCTATCTCTTAGTCAATGGAACCACATAATTCGCCTCACTTTGCACTTTCCAACAACAAGCCTCACATAAATAGAACATCCAAATCTATAGAGAAGGTCAACACTAGAATGACATACAAATTGTCTATCTCTCAGTCAATGGAACCACATAATCTGCCTCACTTTGCACCCTCCAATGACAAGCCCCACACAAATACAACATCCAAATCATTAGCCCGTGTTAATCCAACATTTAATACATTAAATTAAAATAGCATAATAACATTGATAAGCACACTTAATAATAATAACATCAAGGTTCATAATTTTAACGCACACTCATGCACACACAAACACACACTTATATATGTTCACATATTAAAGTTCAAAGTTCCACCCCTAGTCCAAATTACATCAAGGCTAGGGGTCATGGGGATATGACAATTAGAAACTACTTTTGACCATTAAGTATTAAGGTAGTCACAACCTACCCATTCCACATATGCCTTTAGTTATTTGCATTTCATATTCCTAGCAATTCCTATTTGTATCATGACAAAGATTCTTAATACTTTTTAAATAGGCAATAAATTTTCCTCATAACAAGTGGTAAAATCAAATCCAACAAGGTAGTTTAGGAAACTACAAATTATCAAATACCTTAACCTTCCGCTACACACTCTTATTTTCATTTACAATTTGTATTCTAAATTTTCCTTTTCACCTATTTAGGTTCTCTTGGTTAGGACAAGCCATGCATTCCCACAAGGTTAAGATTTCATTTAAGACATAACTCCATACATATTAAGTGGTTCGCTTTCTAATGGTTAGTTGGTAGTGTAAGACAACATACTTTATCCAAAATCAAGTAAACTTCATAGTTCCAGTGTTTAAACCTAGTTGCTCTAATAACAATGTAAAATCCCCATCTAGGCCATACCTATTGATTGCAGGTTGTTTCTTGCATTAATTATTTCTTCTTAAGTACAACTTCTAGTTCATTCATGCACATTTTCTCTTTAACTCCGGCCATGCTTCATAAATATGAACTCTCTCCCTAGTTGTCTTCCTTTGTTTTTATTTTTAATTATGTTCAAACTACATCGTCTAACTAGGATGATGTCAACGAGGGATGTGACACAATGCTCTATCTAACGGCTAGAGAAGTTGTAAAGAAAAGTGAAGGGACCTTTTTCAATGCATTTTTCCTTCAAAA
The DNA here is from genome assembly GCA_007258455.2 of Sequoia sempervirens. Classification (NCBI taxonomy): domain Eukaryota; kingdom Viridiplantae; phylum Streptophyta; class Pinopsida; order Cupressales; family Cupressaceae; genus Sequoia; species Sequoia sempervirens. The sequence goes on from VDFB02064363.1 coordinate 84,356, forward strand.
TGGCAGTTGCAAATTCATTAACTATCAATACAACCAGCTCTCCACTGGTTCCTATTGAATGCGGTCAACAACTACCCCCATTCCTAATTTCATAGGCACATGATCTATTCACTTTGATACCGTTGATAAAATGAAATGAAAATGAAAATGAAAGACTTTAATGACATCCACGAGACTAAACAATCTATGGGACCAAGACACAACTTAATTTTCTTTCATGCTCTTTTCTAAATCAAATATCCTACTATTGATTTTGACTAGAAGGCTAGCTGTCTAGTTGATCTTATCCTCCTCAAATAACTACTGCATATCGTCCATACACAAACTATTTGCATACTATTTATGGATGTCTTCATAAGTTGTGCATTCCAAGAAGAAGTATCCCTCTGTCTCAACCACCCCCTTATTGCATAATATGCAAGTTCTTTCTTCCCATGTTTCCTTCGAAGACTTCCATCTACCGGTCTCACATCTAAGATGATACGATCTTGTCCTCAACTGTGCAACTAACACCCTCGCTTTCCCTTTAATAGCAGCCCCTAAATATGTTTTTTCACCATGATCCTTTATCGGGTTAAACTCTTTGACATAGTATGCTTTTTTTCGCCCAATTTGATTTGACCACATGGAAGTCTTAAATTTTTCCTTCACGTAATTTTTTATTTCACTATTTGTTCTGGGACACTCCTATAATTTGATGTCCCACTTGTTGTTCTACTTCATCCAGGTTTTCTTTCTACATTTTAGCGCCTCTTCCTTAACCACTTTGGGCCACCGGTGGTTGTCCATGTTTTCAATCTTCTTTAGATAACTTATCAACAGAGTTATTGCCGATACCTCCAAGGGAAAAGCCCCTGCTTCAACTAAAATAATTTCATATGGGACCGTGGCCTTAACTTTGAGATTGTTTGTTATTAGGTTTTTTTGGATTCTTTCTATTTGTCTCTAGCTGCACTTTGACATATTGCTTCCCCACACTTCACACCCATAAAGTACAACTAGAGTGACAAGTAAACCAAAAAGAGTTTTCTTGGTTTTCCAATCCCAAAGTTCTGCTTTCCTAAAAAAAATTTGCAGCAGGAAAGAGGATTTCCAACCTCCCTGCATCCTTTTTGCTCTACAAGTCTTCCAACTGAGCTTATGGTGAAAATCAATCCCAAGATAATTTTATTCTTTCACTATATCAAGTGGACTACCTTCAAAAAGAAAGATATGATGTTTTTCTTTTCTATTCAAAGAGAAAATCATGATTTTGGTTTTGGTGGTGTTAACTTGCATCCCCACTTCCTGACAGAAGTGTTCTAAAGCTTTCGAATGTTCTCTTAACCCATGAGTTTTTTTTGAAATCAAAATAAGATTGTCAGCATATAGAAGTAATTTCACTACATAGCCTGCCAATTGGATACCATCCCCTCCATCCTTGCTTAACCAAGCTTCCAACTTATCAATGTAAAGCACAAAAAGCATGGGAGATAAAGGGCAGCCCTGCTTAACTCCAATGTTGCTGCCTAAACACTCTGACATACCCTCACTTGTTCTAATTTTAGCATTAACCTTCCCATATAACCTGTGAATAGCTGCTTTGTACACATTTGGAATGCCTAATTCTTCCATCCTATTCCAAAGTTTGTCCCTAGGCACTGTGTCAAAAGCTTTCTTGAAGTCAATGAAATAGCAATAAGCTTCCTCACCTTGGCAGTCCCAAATCTTCTCAATCAAATGCCTAAGGGTGATGCAATGATCAATGGTACTGTAGACATGCAAAATTGGCATAATGCATTCAACTAGGTCATATTCATCCATTTGGAAAATAAATCAAGTTTATTTATCAATCTCCTAAAGTCATCAGTTTAAATCAAATAAATCAACTTGATCCCATCAACCTCCTTTTAATTAAATAAATCAAGCCCTTTATTTAATTAATCCCTAAATACATTTTCCATCATTTTCTGATTTAAATAAATCAAATATCTAAGTCAAAGTGGTCAAACTCATCCTAATCATCATCCTAGCTAATTAATCCTGATTAAATGTTAATCCTCACCACTTGCATTTTCTAGATTATGCCACTTGCACAAATAAATCCATTTATTGATTTATTTAAATCATCATTTTCACTCAACATAGCATTTATGGGGAAGATTCCCTCAAGTTTGAAAAACATGACAAGTTGACTTGTCCCTCCAACATTACATTTTTTTATCATTTTCTTGTCCCCCACTCATCTTTCCTCTCAAATTCAAATTTGAAACTCCCTCTCTTGGGCACACTTCCCAAATATTGCACATGCATCAACCACTCACCACTTGACAAGTGTCTTCCTCTCATTTGTCCAATCTTTATCCCATATTGATCCATTTTGAGCATTCTTCCAATTTGGGAATCTACAAATAGAGGTCTCATTCTTTAGCAAATCCTCCACAATTTCATCTACATCTCATGCAAGGTCACTTTTTTCATTTGAGAAATGATCTTGTCCATCATTATCATTGGCTTATCTAAAGGGGTTGGGAAAGGGCTATTTTCTAGAATAGCACCAATCCCCCCATAAGATCAAGTGTTTGTCTTGTTTTAGAATAGGGATAATTATTTGTGTTTGTATTTGCTCAATTACATTATCTTTTTCCTTGTTTTCTAACAATTCAAATCGATCTTATGGGGGATTCTTATTTTGATCTTGTATTTTTAGGCTAACGATGTAATTTGTTTGCTTTGATTCATGCAAGTTTGCAGATTGGGGATCTACATTCTGGCGCTAGAAGGAGGGCCCATAGTGTCCTTTTGTAGATATGAAATGATATGGAAACTAGGATAGGCCGCATTATATTCTTCATTTTTTACGTTGATGGACATTCCCTTTATTTCCTGTATGTACACAATCAGATGAAAATCATTCTTATCATAGGGAGGAATAATTTCTTCAATTTTCACTCTGCCCCACTAGTCACACTTGTAGGTTGTTTGATGAGTGTTTTACGCTTTCCATGATACCTGTAAATCATGATTTTACTTTGAAGGCTCTATGACCAAAAACTTCCATTGTGGTAGCACGGCAATAGCATTCCATTGGACTCTTACCTAAATTATGAGGGCCCTCTGTGAAGATGTTACATATGTCTTGAATAAATCTAACCTTGTTGTTGAATGAATCATTTTCTTTTAAAAAAAATAAAAAATTGTCCTCTGCATGTGCCATTACAATCAAACTGTGACTTACGTGTATACGCAGATTATTATATCAATAGGTGCGAAGAAAATTTGGTGGCCTCTGAGGGACACCTCTGGCATTTTAGCCTTTCATCCTACCCAAACTCTCTGAATTTCTATTCGCTCCAAATTGACAAGCTAAGAAGGTCTTCTATTTAGGTGAGACTTCCATTAAGCGTCTTCTATTTCCGCCTCTGAACCAACTGTTGCTTGATCTGCATCTACCTGTTCAGCTGTTTTCTCAACCCCAAGAATATTTCCTAGTTTAGACCCTTTAAGCTCCCAAAACCGTTGTTGAGATTTGTTCATGCTGTGTTTCTCATGAATTTCTCTCATTAGTGCAGATCCTTTTCTAGAAATTATAGCCATATCTGATGATGGATCCTTTATGGGAATGATGGGCTCTGCCTATTCTGTGAACACAGCGTGACCATCTAGAAATGGAGGTTCTGTATCATGTAAAAGAAGAATAACGCTGCTATCCTCTTCATTTTCAAAACTTTTGTTCCTCGAACGGCTCTCGATCTCATCAGTTGTCGATCTTGTCTAGTACGCTAGCTATACCCATGCTGACATCCCTTTGGCAATTATAAGAGCAGCTAGCAGATTCTTCATAGCGCTTTAGTAGCGAGGATTTCTTAATGACTACGTTACCATCTTCAAATCCCACTATCTTGAGTGAAGGCTTCTTTGTTCCAATTTTTGCGGTTTGCAAAGCTAAAAAGTCCACACTGCAATGGCCCCTCTTAACCTGGTCACGACTTCCTCTTTTAGCTGTGGTATCTACCAGATCTTGCACCTCGTAAAAACAATGAATTGACTCCTCATTGTGACTGGTGAAAGCTACAAATTTTCTTTAAATATAGCTCTGTATTGGCTTGGGCGAACAACTCCTATTGACTCTTTCTGCAGCTATAGATATACAACTTTCTTTTAATACGGTCTTACACTTGCCATTTGCATTTATTTGAATTTATGATGTAGTGTTACACTTGCCAATTGTGTTTGCTTGAAAGTTTCTATCACCTTTCTATCAAATCAAAGTTGTGCGTATCTTGCTATAAATATATTCTATGAATGAAATATTTTTGAGGCTCAAGGTTGTCAGAGTGTCATATGTTCCAAGTTTCTCACGCCACCTACCCAACTGCATTTATTCCAATAGTGGATTGATGGGTTGTCGATTTTAATATTGCATTAAGTTCTCTCTGTTTACTTTTTGGAAATACATTTATGACAGGAGGAGAGTAAAGACATACCAAAAGAAAAGAGGTGTTTGGTTGTCTATGATTTATCAGATTTATCTATAGCTTAAGGATTGGAAATATATGCAGGTATTCATACCATCTGCTGCAAGGATTTTGGAGCCCACATCCAGCCTAAGTGCATTTTTAATCAGATTTATCTAAATATATGATGAGAATTGGAGGGCGCGATCTCTGGAGGGAAATGGAAATCTTCCTCCATAATTTTGAAGTCACCATGCACATGTCTTTTTGAACAACACATGATCTTTGGGGGGAGGCGTATGTTGTGCAAATATCTTAGGCCATCATAAATATTGCTGTTTTTATTTTCTGAATTATGGTTGGTCTCATTTACATTATTGTATCTATCATTAAATACTCTGCAGATCACTATATTTTTATTTATTTATTCTTGGTGGGCGAGAGAAATCTATTTAATTTTGGTTTCATCTTGTTAAAGTTACTTGGGAAATGTGATTAGATATTTAATTTTGAACTATATCTTATTTCTTTTCTTTTCCTGTGCAGGCACTAGTGATATGTTCTAAATTTTTGTCTTTAATGTAACGGATAGGAAATCAGCCAAAAGCAGTGAAGTTAAAGTAACATGTGACAGCAATCTTTTAGTAATATATGGATTTGATGAATGATCTTAGTAATTGATTTGATTGGGTGCATTTTATTCACCTATAATTCTCTCATACTATATCATTATACTTATTGATCCTATAATAAATGGCATAATTTTATGTTATCATGTTTATTATGATAGTCAACATTTAAGATTGGGTAGGAAATTTTGAAAGATTTATTTTTTATGGTTGATTTATTGGCTCAATATCTTTAATGATGTGAATTTTATAAGGGAAGGAATGGGTCTAGCAAGTGTTATATCTCTTCAATAAAATCAAATCTCAAAGCATGATTAAATCATCCTTTTACTATCATTTGTCATCCAAATCATTTGTCATTCCAATTAAGATCATGCTATTGTTTAAAGTTAACAATCAAAATTGACTTTATATGATCCTCACAAAATTGTCTTTTCTTTTTATAGGAAAACGAGGAGTAGGCAAAAGAAGGAAAGCAGGGAAAGCAAAAGGTGAAAACGAAGGCAAACAAAGAAAAGCCAAAGGTAAAGGTGAAATCGACATTGCAATCAAGCGTTGGAGTTAAAACAAAAGCAAAATTGGAGTTAAAAGATTCAAGCATCAAACTTGAAACCCAAAAGTATTTTTTAATGCTTTGAGCTTCTGTCACATGCCTTAATTTTATGTTTTAATCCAACTAGATCATTGTTTTCTTTCAAAGTTGGGCTAAAATTGAACCTTAGACACCTACTAGCTTTTTGATTTGGTTTAAAATTGAACAAGGCAAATCTCCATATTTCTTTTGGTGCTTAA
>VDFB02064363.1:90312-102733 GCA_007258455.2 Sequoia sempervirens
AATCGATATCAGTCGCATCTAATTTGCATGTCAATGCATGTCAATGTCACATCAAATCATTCAAACAACTTTTGTTCTAAATCAAGCTTCATCGATCATGATCAATCAAATCCAATGAAGAAATCATTAGGATATCATTGTGTTTCTATCCTTGCAATGTTGTGCATCCTCAACAATGTTATCATCATTAGTCTTGATCAAATCCAATCAATCCATCATCATCCTATCCTTGCATTGTTGTGCATCCTCAACAATGTTATCATCATCAATCCTAATCAATCAAATTTTGGCATTGTTGTGCATCCTCAACAATGTTATCATCATCAATCCTGATCAATCAATCCTTGCATTGTTGTGTATCCTCAACAATGTTATCATCATCATCAATCCATCGATTGGATCAATCAACCTTACCTTGATTTTCAAAAAAATTCCAAACAGAGCACTGATATTATCACACACATCCATATCCAAATCATCAAAATCATGTGAAAAATCCAAAAAAATCCAAAACATCAAAATCCAAAAACATTTAAAAAACATCAAAATCCAAAAACATTTGAAAAACGTCAAAATATAAAAACATTTGAAAAACAAAAAATCCAAAAACATTTGAAAAATCGAAAATCAAAACATTGGAAAACCTCGAACTTTACCAAAAATAGCCTCAAAACATTGCAAAACTCCAAAAACGTCCAAATATTTGAAAAAATATATCCGTCCCATTTCGCTTTCACCTACAATAATCAATCATTAATAATAAACTAATCATCACCTTCATCCTTTGGCAAAACAAACATAAATAATCACAACAATCATCAAAAGAAAACTTCAATTGTAAAATCAAAATCAAAACAACAAACCATTGAACACAAATCAAACTCTTGATCATTTTCAAACATGTCAGTCAACTTTATATCAATAGCCTATCAATCAACTTATCAAACCATCATCATCCTATGCAATGCATGTCCTAGGATATATCGTTCTAACAATGGGCATCATTTTGGATATCACCTTGGATTCTTATCCTATCAAAATAAATCCCTTTGGCTAGAAGTATGAAGAACATTGACTTATCTGCATACTTGATCTTTTCTTTTCATTTATCTTATTGCACTCATTCCAAGGACCTCTTGATGATATCCAAACGAGGGATTTAGAGAGATAGGAATGGGGCAACAATCATTATCTTTTGTTTGTTGTGCTTGTTGAACATTCTTCTAAAATAACTTGACGAATACTTGCTTTGTTGGGTACACCCTAGCAATGTTTTTGTATGTCAAGTTTGAACAAGAATACTCCTACCTATTTCTCGAGTCAAAGTCCATTGCACTAGGTACAACACCATCCTGGTTCTTCATACCTTGATGCATCGTACCTACATGTGTACTCAAACATAAGGTAAGTATCGCTTTTAAAATCCCAATCCTTGATAAGCAAATCATCATCATCATCATTTATCATCATCATCATCATCATCATCTATCATCATCATCATCTCTAATAAAGTCTTGTCAGATCATGGACTTGTTGGATCCTCTTGTCATCATCTCATTTCCGAACTAACATAACATTACAAATGCATCCATCATGCATCCATCCTGCATCTAGAAAATTGTCAGCATGCCACATATCATTCATGTCATACATAATAGGAAACAATGATCATTTCACATGCATTTCCTAATCATCATCATAATATAGATCTGTTACTCTAAGCATCTACATAAAACATACATTTGAATAATCACAACATATCACCTCAACCATCTCATCCATCATCACATCATATCATCATTTAAGTTGTTTAAGATAATATAGATTTGTTATTCTAAGCATCTTAAAATCATCTCATTTGCATCATCATCCATAACCATCCATTTTGAACCTCTTTATCATGAGATCGACCCTCAAATCCAATCTTTTCGCTTGATCTCTTGAGGGGGCAATGTACCAGTGTACTTCTTTCTGCTGGGGCATCCAAAAAATTAGATTTTTTTTGAATTTTGATCGCAGCAAGACTATTCTTTGAAACAACACAACAAGTACATTGCTTCAAAGAGGGGAAAAATGTAGACACATAAAATTGGCATAATGCATTCAACTAGGTCATATTCATCCATTTGGAAAATAAATCAAGTTTATTTATCAATCTCCTAAAGTCATCATTTTAAATCAAATAAATCAACTTGATCCCATCACCCTCCTTTTAATTAAATAAATCAAGCCCTTTATTTAATTAATCCCTAAATACATTTTCCATCATTTTTCGATTTAAATAAATCAAATATCTAAGTCAAAGAGGTCAAACTCATCCTAATCATCATCCTAGCTAATTAATCCTAATTAAATGCTAATCCTCACCACTTGCATTTTCTAGATTATGCCACTTGCACAAATAAATCCATTTATTGATTTATTTAAATCATCATTTTCACTCAACATAGCATTTATGGGGAATATTCCCTCAAGTTTGAAAAACATGACAAGTTGAATTGTCCCTCCAACATTACATTTTTTTATCATTTTCTTGTCCCCCACTCATCTTGCCTCTCAAATTCAAATTTGAAACTCCCTCTCTTGGGCACACTTCCCAAATCTTGCACATGCATCAACCATTCACCACTTGACAAGTGTCTTCCTCTCATTTGTCCAATCTTTGTCCCACATTGATCCATTTTGAGCATTCTTCCAATTTGGGAATCTACAAATAGAGGCCTCATTCTTTAGCAAATCCTCCACAATTTCATCTACATCTCATGCAAGGTCACTTTCTTCATTTGAGAAATGATCTTGTCCATCATTATCATTGGCCTATCTAAAGGGGTTGGGAAAGGGCTATTTTCTACAATAGCACCAATCCCCCCATAAGATCAAGTGTTTGTCTTGTTTTAGAATAGGGATAATTATTTGTGTTTGTATTTTCTCAATTACATTATCTTTTTCCTTATTTTCTAACAATGCAAATCGATCTTATGGGGGATTCTTATTCTGATCTTGCATTTTTAGGCTAACGATGTAATTTGTTTGCTTTGATTCATGCAAGTTTGCAGATTGGGGATCTACAAGTAGAGTGCCTAGATCTAAAGCCTGCCTACCCCTTTGCCCTTTTGCCCTCATTTTCTGCCCAGTTGCTAATCCTACGCTCAACCATGCTCCCAAAGAGCTTGCCAAAGATAGGATTAACCATAATTGTGCGGTAGTTAGATGGGTTATTGATATCAACACTTTTAAACAAAGGAATGACCACACTGGTAGTCCACTCCAAAGGAAAGCCTTCCTGATTGACATTGTTGAGAATTCTTGTTATGTAAGGAGCAAGAGTTTCAATCCCCCACTTTAAAAATTCAGCCTGTATCCCATCTATGTCCTGCACTTTCCCACTTGCTAACTTCTTTATTCCTTGTTTAATATCATCCACGGTGAATAGTTCCATTGATGTGTTAACAACCAGAGGATAGGTTTTCTCACGGACTTGCTCATAAAGGAGCCTAGCATACTCTAACCATTGGGCATATGTGATATTGTTTTCCAACTTCTTTTTCTTTTGCTGCAGTTCCCTCCAAAATCCTTTAGGATTCTGCTTCCCAAGTGAGATTAGCTCCTTCCTTCTTTCATTAACATATTCAGTTTTTTTGGATTGTACTAATTTTACATTTTTTTCTTGTCTTATTTGTCCATATCACTCTCCTTTAGTGATCTCTTGGCTTCCTTACACTCATCATCATACCACGGATTTGTCGGAAATGTGTTTGTAGTCCCCACCTTGGGAAGAGACCTTTTCCATGCATTTAATGCTTTGTGGATTATCAGGATTAGCAAATTGCTATGAATATGGGCATCGACCTCTTTAACAGAGTTGATCTCTCCCTCATTCTTCAAATCATGGAATTGTTGCTTAAGAACAACATTAAATATTTCTTTATTTAAATCCTGATTTATGAGGATTTTACCCTTGGGAAGGGATTTTTTTTGCATATGTTGAACTTGCTTGTTGTGTTGATTGATTGGAGAAATGTGAAGCTTAACCCGAAGGGGTAAGTGGTCAAATTTCATCTCAATAGGACAGTCCTCTATGTCAAACTCAAGCAGCCTAGAACCAAAACTTTGAGCGCAAACCACATAGTCAACCACACTTTGACCGTTGTAAGTCTTGCAAGTGACTCCCTCATATGTTGGCCAATCTCTCACCCCATTGCAAATAACCATGTCAAACAAAGTACAAAGCCCAAGTAATTCAGTCCCAAACAAATTCACAATGCCATTATCATCTTGAGATGTTCTTTCCCGATAGAGACCACCACCTTCCTCCAAACATAAAGGATTGTTCTCCGCTTTTGCTTCACTGCTCAACTGAAGAAACTGATTATTGGTTGTCCTTGCATTAAAGTCACCCATTAAAACCACATCTCCAAGTATGTTAAAAGTAGAGATATCTTTTTTAGTGATGCATATGGATCTTCATTGTCTAAATTCTGCTTCTTATAAAACTTTGAATTTTTTGGAGCAAAGTAACAAGTAGCTAGACTAAAAGTTACCCCATTTTCAATTATTTGCAGCCATATATATTTTTTATTTGTGTCTACTTTTACAAACTCAACAATTCCCTGCCACTTCTTGGCAGAAAGAAAATTAATAGATTATATTATTGTAGAATAGCAACAATAATAAATATTATATTTCTTTGATACATTTACAATGTGTATTGCAAATGTTTAAAAAGTATTGTATTTCTTTGAATTAAATTTCTCTCAATAACTACCCAAATTCCCTTACCAAAATATCTCCCTAAAACTAGCAGCTAATAATTAATTCATAAGAGGTCTACCTCTGAAACCTTCAACATTTATTCCTGTATGCATTAAAAAAATTTGTTTGTCAAAGGATTTGCAGCCAATCTTCACAGATATCCCTGAACAATTGTTTTTGTGAGATGTTGACTACTCTTATACCCGAATGCTCCTCAATCAATATGTATTATATATTAGAGTTTAAAACTGATTTAGCATCCAATACATCACATTTACTACATACAAGCCAACTATGAAAAGGAAATTTAGAATCAAACTTACTACTTGTAACTTAAGTCCAAGTTTTGCTTGAACAACCTTTGAGATGTTATACCATCTACCCAAACAAAGTTCAAAAGTGGAAACAAAATCTGTAGGTGTGATAGGAAGGTTGAAATCAAATTCACCATGGGTTATCCTCTATTTGTATCTAGAAATGAATCCAATGCATGTAGCAGTACATATAGTTCTTAGTTAGCTACTGAGCACCCCTCACAAAAATGGAATATGACATATTGGGCATTTATCCAATACTGGTTTAGTTGTGAGGTATTCCAAGTAGAGCTTAGATAATATATGCCAGCAGTATAACAAATGAGGCATATGATTATTGACATCAAAACCTATCCTCGCATACAGGACAATCAAGGACTTCCATTATCAGCATATGTGACCTCAAAAGTCAAAATGGAGGGGAACCCATATAAGGCTTGTGTCAAACGCTCAATTTTTTCACAATGCTATGATTATTATTGGCATACGAATCAAATTTCTATATTATGTTACTGTCTCTAGGTTTCCCTTCACTTTTCAATAATTTATAATATTCACTTGTAAAGTAAAGAAAAAAAATACCATTCTCAATAAAGATAGATCACTCTATCTGAAAATTAAAAAGACTAAGAGGAGAGAAAAATCTACACAATATGTTTTTGTCAAATGTCATATATAATAAAAAAAGTTCCTTATTTTATGCCTTCCACATTTGCCGATCTATGGATTTGAGAAAAACATATTGTGCAGATTTTCCTCTCCTCTGAGTCTTTTGAATTTTTAGATGTAGTGATCTTTATTGAAAAATCTTTTTCTTGGCTTCATAAATATTATAAATGATTGAAAAGTGAAGGGAAACCTAAGTTCGTTGCCACCATTTGTTGAGTTATATGACTATAATCAAAATGAAATTTTATGATTTATATATATTCACACTTTAGGCTGAAGCCTTGAAGTAGTCATCCAAGGTATTACTTATTGATTATGCTTCTCTCTTACAAGTGATAGGAAAGAGAAGGGTGTAATAGAATATTTTTAATAAGTAATAGGACTTGCATTTGGAGCAATTTTAATTCATCTTCGGTTTTCTCTGTCTTTTTATCTGAATATATCTTCTTAATGCCTTTTCCATTATAATGTAAATGAATGAAGATAAAGCCCATCTCCCTAATTTAATTTACGAGAGGATCCAAAGAAATCCCGAGGTTCCCCATTCACCAACACTAAAAATATTTGTGTCATAGTACAATTGTGAATCCCATTGCACCAATATTTATTAAAGCTAAATTTCTCCAAAACACTTAAAAAGAAGCTTTGATTGCCATGATCGTCTGCCATTTATATATCTAGTTTAACCAATATTTATACAATTGTGAATCCCATTGCACCAATATTTATTAAAACTGAATTTCTCCAACTCTTAAAAAGAAGTTTTGATTGTCATAAATTGTGTGCCATTTTTATATCTAGTTTAACCAACATCCTTTTTTCTTTGCATTTATGGAACATATGTATAGCTTTATGAGCAATGATTGCTCCATTTGTGTTGGATTTCCTTAGAGTGAACTCATTTTTTTCTTCTAAAATTATCTTTGGAAGTATTCCTTTGATTTAGTTAGATATTTTTTTATAAATTATTTTATATGGAGAAATGGGCCTAAAATCATCCAATGATTATATAGTGTTTTTCTTTAGTATTAGTGCAACAAAGGTGTTATTTAAATCCTAGAGAAATATTTTTTTCTTTGTATATTTCTCTATCACATCCAAGAGATCCATGTAAATGATATCCCAACATTGTTAAAAAATTTTTTGCTAGAAATCCATCCAGAGCCTTGTTAGGTGTCAACTAAGAAGTGACACTATGTTAGAGTGAACTAATTTTGTTTTTTTGGAATTATATTTGGAAGTATTCCTTTTATTTAGTTAAATATATTTTTATAAATTATTTTATATTGAGAAATGGGCCTAAAATCATCCAATGATTATATAATGTTTTTCTTTAGTATTAGTGCAACAAAGGTGTTATTTAAATCCTAGAGAACTGTTTTTTTCTTTCTATATTTCTCTATCACATCCAAGATATCCATGTAAATGATATCCTAGAATTGTTAAAAAAAAAAAAATTGCTAGAAATCCATCCTGAGCCTTGTTAGGTGCCAACTAAAAAGTGACAGTTCTTATCTCCTTTGAATACAAGGGCCTTATGATGGAGTTGTTTTGTTCTTGAGAGACCACACTTGGAATGTTATCTAAAAACCATGAAATTAAAGCTTCATTGGTATTGACAATATTTAATAATATACTTATTTTAAAAGTATTAGTTTTCTGTATATCTATCATTTTATTTATCAAATTGTATAGTTATTTACTATTTTATTTACTAGAGTTAATAACTTGTCTATTTTCTTATTTTTTGTTAACATACCTATATCATTACACTCTACCCTTTGATATGTTTGTAGTTACCTCTTTCAACACAATTTATAAATTATCAAAGATAAAAATAATAATTTTACAGATTCAAAACATAAGACATTTTTATGTGTCACTTCTTGATTTGATAACCAACAATCAAACTAATATTTAAATATGTAGAATTAAAATATTATTAATTTATTTTTCCATCTTTAAATGTGTTATAAATTTATTTTATAAATCACATTAAATTATGACACTGAACGTTAAAATAAGAATCCGTACTGCATGCACTCATGGGAAGTGCATGAAATAACTTTGCAACATGAAAAATTAGTGACATTTGTGTACGAGAAGAGAACATAGATAATACGTGAAAAATAGAAAGAATTCATGGAAAAGGCGTGACAATGATGAAATGAATATCAAAATAGCTAATAATATGAAGAGAGTTGAAATAACTGTATTCTGCGGTTCATGCCTTTGATTTATTTTCACCTTTTCGTTGAGATGAATTATAAATAGTAGATTGAAATATATGGTAGTGCATAACATCATCTCTCCCGAATATACAACCATACAGTGATGAATTGATTAAATTAGAATGGAAGGAATTGGAAAGAAAAATGTTTTGTATTTGGTCACGATTAAGCATACGTCAAGAAATGCATTTTGAGCACTTGATTCAAGCTGATCATATGCAAACATAATTTTTCGTTCATCAAATCTATCCTCCCTATCGACACTGAACGACTCTCCATTTTCCATCCATTTAAGTGTTTTGGTTGTCTTCATGGATCGCTTTTTGTACGTAAGTGTTAGGGTTTATTGTTGAAGAGGTTCTTTTATTTCCAACCATTGAGTTTTTCTCTCCAGGAATGATATACTACATCTATCAATGTCCACCAAGTCAATCTGCTGTTGTATGCCAATGCTAAGTATGTTGTTAAATGAAACAGCCCATTATTAAGTGAGTGGATATACTTTACCTGCGTATTTGAAGAGGGAATATGTGGCGTTGCAGATAGTTGGTTTATGCTAAGGTTACTTTGTAGCAATAGGGAATGATGGGTGATATCCAGTTAATGCAAGGCTGGGTAATTCACGGTCAATAATTTATCGTGGGAAAATTCACTGTCATGGAAAATTCAACATCAAATAAAATTCACTGCCAGCAATTCATCGTAGGGAAAATTAACCACCATTAACTGAGGTGAAAATTATATATATATGAAAAAATAATGTGATAGTTAATTTTCCCTACAGTGAATTTTATTTGGAGATGAATTTGTCAGGCCGATGAATTGCTCTCGATGAATTTTCCATGTGATAGATTGCTCTGGTGAATTTTCTAAAACCAATTTTATAAATGTTGAATGCAGCTAACAGTGGCATGTCATCATGATGAATTGCTGTCGGTGAATTTTCTAAAATGGTACTATAAATGTTGAATGCAGCTAACAGTGGCATATTTTTCTGTCTGTACTGAGAATGTTTAGAGACCCTGGAGAGATTTAACAGAATATATTGTTGTGTGTTATCAGGTTTATCTGTGTAATAAGATTTAAATATATCTGTATGTTTATATCCTGGATTTACCAGTTTTCCTTCTCATGGCTCATATTGTCCAAGATAAAGAAATTTGGGACGTTGTGAAGTTCTAAAGGTTCATTGATCTACGCCGATTCTTCTTCTAATCCAAAAAGTAGAATAGTTTTTTGAAAATGATTCATTGAAATTTAGATCATTCATATTTTCCTTCAAGTCAAATAATCAATTCACATATGTAGCAAAATTTTCTTGCATTTAATAAGTCTTGATCTTAAGAATGAAGATTGTTTTTTTTTTTTCCTAAGCATTTCAACATTGGTGTTATTTATTTAGAGTTAATATTGGGTTGCATTGTTTAATGGGATTCAACATTTGTATTAGTTATGTAGAGCTAATATTGAGTTGTAATTTTTAAAGGGTTTAAATATTGGTGATAGTTATTGAGACTTTTATTTAGTATTTAAAATTTATTTTATATAATAAAATTGATTATTGAAAAAATCACACAGATTTTTATTTGATAATTAATTTTATTTTGATTTATAAAGTATATTTTTTTAATGGTGAATGTAATAATTTTATTAATTGTTATTATTGTATTCTTTATAAATTAAAATTTCTCCAAATGTAAGTTTGACACCCTTCTCTTTGTGTCTCTTGCAAGAGAAAATCACGGTCAATAAGAAATACCTTGGATGACTGCTACAAGACTTGGGGACAAAGTTTGAACAAATAGAAATCAAAATTTATTTTTAATATAGATTACATGACTCAATAAATGGTGGCAGAGGTTTTGGTGTTGGTTTGACTTGTCATTGATGTCAAAGGTTTGATATTGATGCCAATTGTTGTCAAAGGTCATTGGTGCCATTTCATGTTGTTGATACCATCTCATGTTGATGATGTAAAAACAGTAAAGGAGCTTGTTCATTCATGATTAATTTGTCATTGGTAATGCCAAAGGTGTTTGATGAGTCGCTTGGTATCACATCACTTGATCATTTAGTGAGTTGGTGTTGGTGGCCAAGAAGCACAAAGTTTCTTCATGGTGTAGCTACAAACCTTAGATCTCAAAGATACTTGTTCACTCATCTTCATGATGATAATGTTTGATGCATTAAGAAAGTTGGTTCATAACAGAGTAGAACTTTAACAATGTTTCAAGACACAGTAATGGGCAGTTGTATGTAGAGAGATAGTTGTTAAGATCCCACTTGGTGCTTTTATTAAGTTTAGCATTTAAGCTTTAGACCTAAAAACCCTAAAGGCTTAGGTTTTTATCATCACTTGAAGGTCTTCGATGAAGTATTCACTTTATGTTCTTTTTGTTTGGTTACTTGCTACAAATAGTGGATAGGAACTTAAGTTATGTCTTGAGGGTTTTAAATACATTGGGTATCAGCCCCTACACTTAAGGTTTACAAACTTAGCAGGTTAATGGTTCCTCTTAAACTGCTTAAAATAGATCAATGGACATCATTGAATCTTGAACCTAGTAGGAGACAAACATCAAAGGCTATTATTTAAACATTATTAACAGCTATTTCCCAAAGCTTAAGCATTGGCGGGAGTCTAATATTCATTGCACTCAATCTCATTATATATGTTTGACTTCCAATGGGAAACGATGGATTTAAGGAGTTTTCCAGTGCTTTGAGAAGGTTCAACTAGTAGTCTAGGCTTGAGGAGAATGAATTGAAATAGATATGACATCATGTTAATATTGATATCATGTGTGGTGAGGTAGATTGTAATGATAGTGTGATTAATAGTTCTTTGTGACGCTTTTCATTCAATATGTATTCTTTGCATGGTCTAGAGTGATCTACACATGGTCATTGATGATTTCCAAGTTTTTGAGTATATTCTAATTGAGGATTGATATTTAAGTGAAGGATGTTACTGATACCATGGTTTTATTAAGATAAACATAGTGAAGAAGTTTTATATGTCGGTATTATATGGTATTGTATACTATACTCATGGTGTCTATACAGATTAATGTATTCTGAACCAAGATCATAGATAGTTGGGGTTTGATTGGATAGTGTACAATAGTGCTATGGATGTGAAAATGTCCATGAGACTAATGTCTTATATTTGATTGTCATACCAGGAAGTATTTTTGTTTAATCTTTTTATTTATTCAAGAAGGGTTTCAGTCAAGGTCTGATTGGAAGAAAGAACAATGTGTAAACTTGCATAGTAGTCATCTGATTGTGTATATGTCAATGTAATTTTCCTTGGGTTGAGGAGTGAGTTTTTCTTTGGTTAGAAGTATGATCTGATTGAAGATTGGAGAGTGTAAAAAAAAATTTGTGGTATGTGTGAATAAGGGAGACGAGTATTTTGGTGGTGTAGAGATAGCATAGTGAATTGATTGGAAATAGAGTAACCCTCTAAGTTTTGATTATTTATTTATTTCTTCTAAAGTGTTGTAAGTTTTCTAGTGAGGCATATTGTGTAGCCAGTGAGTCTCTACCAGTGAGGCTTTCCCAGTAAGGCCTCAAACTTGAAACCAGTTAGGTTTTTGGACAACAAGGCTTTTTCAGTGAGGCATAGTATGTAGCCAATGAGGGTTTGGCAAGTGAGGGTTAATGAAATTTATTTTCAGAGTGAATTTTCACCCTTTTAGGGTTTTCCACTCATAAAAATTGTGTTATGTATCCTCTTGGTGGGTTGTCATATTGTGCTTGATAGGTCATCTTTGCTCAAGTATCATGTTCTAATTTACATATCAGTATAACTCCCTCAACATTCAATACCTATAATGTTTGAAGTGTTTTCAATGGATCTCTTTGCATAATACAAGTGAGTTAATTATTAAAAATTTATTCCTCATTAGACCATTGATTCACCCCCCCCCCCTCAGTGGTGTTGTAATCCAACAAGTGGTATCAGATCATTAGGTTCCTTGCAGACATTTAATCAACTTAGGATATCTTGGTAGTGGAGTACTTATCATGGAAAAAAGTAAAAGAAGCAAGGGAAAAATAAATACCCAGCAGAATGCTAAACAATAAGCACCACCTAAACCAAATACAATGATGATGAAGAAGTAGTTGTAATAGGTGACTTACAAAATTGAATAATATATAAGGTGAGAAGATGATTTTATAGTTGAGAATGTTGATGAAGAAGGAGACCATGTTGTAAGTGAATGTGAACAAAAGTATGATGAAGATGAAAGTGAAATTGATCTTGAGAGTGAACTCATTTATGCATTCTAGATGAGATCAAGAAACTTGGGAAGAAGAATCAAAAATCAGAGTTGCAGCTTCACAAAGAAAAGGATTCCAAGGCCAAAACACTTTCAACTCTTGAAGAAGCAAAAAACTAAAAATGAAGTGTGAAGAATCTAAT
This sequence comes from Sequoia sempervirens, assembly GCA_007258455.2. Classification (NCBI taxonomy): domain Eukaryota; kingdom Viridiplantae; phylum Streptophyta; class Pinopsida; order Cupressales; family Cupressaceae; genus Sequoia; species Sequoia sempervirens. The sequence continues at coordinate 102,711 of VDFB02064363.1, forward strand.
TTTCTTATTAAGCATCTAAAGTT